>VZRR01001384.1:352255-441745 GCA_013398015.1 Oreocharis arfaki | reverse complement strand
AAAAAAAAAAAAAAAAAAAAAAAAAAAAGCAAAGTAATTAAACTTCGGAAAGTGAATAAACAAAATACGTAAATGCATATAACTGAACAGCAAAACCAGCAGATAAATATTCTCCTCTCTGCTACTGAATGAGGATCATGAGTTTTCAGGGATCATCATACAAAGTTGTGAGCTTATTGCAGTTCAAATCGTGTATTCACCAGCTACAGAAAAAGCCTATGGGCTGGCAGTGACTGGGACAGATGAAGAAATGTAAGCAGCACAGGCTTCAGTGGCCAGCCTGGGAAAAAGGCTGAAATTTGTATTTAATGCATCCAGATAGGAATGACACTATTTCTTCTTCAGGGAAAGAGCTGTGATTCATCTTACCATTTTTTTTAAAAAGACCCAGAAAGTGGCTGGCTGACGAGCAAATAGAGGTTTGAACAGCTGCAGGTCAGGAATGGGTGAGTGAGATCTGCTGCTGTTCCAACACCTGCCAATTTCTTGATTAACAGGCAATCAAAGGAGGTACAGCAAGACTGTACATGCAGTAAGAAGAGTGTGTTAAGCATGTTCCCTATTGATCACTTCTTTCTCCTTCCCATCCTTCAGTTTATTGTCTCTTTTACTGTTTACAGCCCTGCTATGAGCGATGAGACATGTCTAGTACACAACACTTTCCTTATCGTTTATCACATCCAAGCCCCCAATGGCCACATTGCTACACTCCAATGCATTAAACAATGTGACTCACAACTACCCCACAGTAGATCTATGACACCTACTCTCTCAGCAGATTGTCTGGCACAGGTGCCTTTTCATAATACAGTTAATTTATAGACGCAGTATTGTATTCCCCAGCCTAGCAAATACCAAAGCATGACAAAGGACTATACATTCACAGCAATCACGAGAGACATTTTCCTACTTTTCATTGCAACTGTTATGCCGTCTCTATAATCCAACTTTCTAGCTGACTTTTTACACAAACAAAAAAGTCACAATTCATCAAGCAGCTCAGCACTGAAAGGACAGCTTTTTTTTCCCATTTTTTAACCATCTCCATTTTTCTTCCTTACTCTCCCTGATGCTCCTAGAATAAACTAGACCTACCTCAAATGGATACAAATGGATTTACAAAGACGACTATTGCCTACCCTTTTCAAGACAATGCTTTCTCTGTACATGTCTAGTTGAAGCTAGTTTCTTATTTTAGGTTTATTTCTCATTATGTAGAATATATATTTAAAAGCTTCCTTTACAGCAATTTTGATTCAAAAGCCTTTAGTCTCTGTTACCATGTCAGAAAGTCTTTAATACAGTGAAATCCCTAAAACAGCTTTCTACCATCGCATCTAGAGGGTTTCTATTCATTACTAGATCTGGAATGCAGCTAAACATGAGAATTTATGGCTGGGGGAAGCTAGGAAATCCAGGAAAACATGACACTGCCTGCCCCCCTGGTCAGTAAGCCAATGATGTACTGGATGCACTGCCTAGCCAGGAAGCTTCTTATAGCCCTTCAATTCAACTCAAGAATTATTCTCCCTTCAGACCTAATCCAGCCGTGAGAAGTGCAATTCTCTGTAACTTCAACCACCACTGAGTGGTGATGGTTGACAAAAAACTCAACACAACCAAGCAATGTGTGCTCACAGCCCAGAAAGCCAACCATGCCCTGGGCTGCATCCAAAGCAGCATGGCCAGCAGGGCAAAGAAGGGGATTCTGCCCCTCTACTCTGCACTTCTGAGACCCCCAACTGGAGTGTAGCATCCAGTTCTGGTGTTCTCAACATAAGAAGGACATGGAATTGTTGGAGCAAGTCTGGAGGAGGCCACAAAGTTGATAACAGGGCGGGAGCATCTCTCCCATGAGCACAGGCTGTTCAGCCTGGAGAAGGTTGTGTAAAGACCTAAGAGCAACCTTCCAGTATCTGAAGGAGGATACAGGGAATCTGGAGAGTGACTCTTTGTCAAGAACTGTAGTGATAGAACATGGGGAATGGCTTTAAACTGAAAGACGGTAGGTTTATACCAGGTGTTAGGAAGAAATTCTTTCATGTGAGGGTGGTGAGGCACTGGAACAGGTTCCCCAGAGAAGTGGTGGATGCCTCAACCTTGACAGTGTTCAGGGTGAGGGTGGATGGGGCTCTGAGTAACCTGGCTTAGTGAAAGGTGTCCCTGCCCATGGTGGGGAGGTTGGAACTAAATGATCTATAAGGTCCCTTCCAACTCTAACCATTCTGTGATCCTACGGTTCTATGAATTATGCTTGACTGTGCCTGCCTCCAGTTACATCAGCTGTGCACTCACACGGCTTCACTGACCTCATCAGAATTACTCCTGAGTTTCACTGATGCAAGCATAAAAAGATCAAGCCCTAATGGGAGAAAGAGCAGACAGGGAAAACAAATCTTACCTCCCTCATTTTAGATACGTGCATTGCTATATGACAGAACGGCTCCCATCTCTTCGGCTCTAGCAGAAGCTTAGCCAAGGGAATAATGGCCTCAAGGCCTTATCAATGTGTGCCCTGTGGAAAGGTACTGCCTCATCATTTCACAATGCCCACTGGTGAACAGTGATGGCTGCATTGTCATAGGGTACAGAAAGAACTGAAAATAGAGAAAAATACATTCATGCAGCCTAAAGAACACAATAAAGCACTGTTCTTCCTGATAATTAATAATTTCCTCTCTAAATGAAATTCCTCCCCATCTCTTGCTTACAAATGAAACCAAACCGGAAAGATGCATTCCAGGAACGCAACTCACAGGAATTTGGTCAAACAGAACAAGATCTGGTCTGCATAAAACCTCTGAAATACACACAGTATGATGAGGGTTCCTCAGCACTGCTTCATTCAATCCAGGTTGCATTACTACCTTGCATTACCAGGGTAGATGAAGCTCTGCTCAATGTACAGCTGGTGAGGTGAGTTGGAAAAAAGGCAATATAAAGATTAGACCTCTAGCTATATAAAGTCATCCATTATATTTGCTCCAGCAGTACCACAAACTCACCCAAACACAAAGGACATTAAAAGTTTAATAGTGTTTGCCCTTCTTAATCAAACCGTTTCAAACACAGCAATGCTTACAAGTGAATAACTTACAGAAAATGCTTGACACAGATCACCTTTTTCCCAATTGAAAACTAGCATATGACAATTTATATTTTAAGACTCTAAGAATTTCAACAGATAATATATTTTATCAAATGCAGTTTAATAGTAGCCATCAGCAGAGGTGATCTCAGCTGCAGTGTGGCTATGAGAATTTCACCTACACAGACCACCAATGTGATGAGAAAACAAAGGGACTACTTGAAACAGGTTTGGATTTCAGTTCCAAAAAGAACCTCTTTGGAGTCCAGCATGGAGCAAATCTCCATGAGGCCCAGCTTCAGCACTGGATAATTACAATGCCAACTAAGCATATTTCCTAATAGACTTTCTGAGCTTACACTTTCCCACAAAACACTTTTTTATAATCAAATCAAGAACAAATATTTTTCTCTCTGCAGAAGGTGTCTCTGTTCCTCCAATTAACTTCCAAAGGGAATCCCAGCTTTACTTTAGAACCAAACAAGGATGGAACAGAAATCACAAAGGTATAAAACCTTTGTTTTGCAGCTCTCCATGGGAAATAATAGGGTGGGATAGGAGTACTGGAAAACCTGCACACATTTCAGCATTTACAACTTTCAGTTTATCTTTCTGGCGAGAGAATGAACCACATTGCTAAAAACAAACAAACAAACAAACAAAGAAACAAGACTAGTTTTCTTGTTTTAGAACCAACTTTCTGCCCCTCGCATATCTTCTAGATATTTTAATGTTTGGTATTTTTAGGCATGGAAACGTGCATATTTCTGCAGGTTTTAAATTATGCTAACATTAAGGTCACATGCAAGTTTCAGGGAAGAAAAGGATGCACAGAAGTCACAGGAAATGTGAAAAAGTGCAATAAAACTGGCCTTTCGGTTTGCACCACCCCCAGCCAGCTCCTTTGCAAGATGATCAGTATCTCAAGTGTTGGAACAATCAAAAAAATAGTATCAATTCCTGTTAAACCAGTTACATCCTTCAAACACTTTACCACTGTTATAACTGCACTGGTAGCAACTCTTACCAGCTTAGCAACTGCAATCATTACATCCAGATCATAGCATGCCAGAAGGAACGTGACATGGAGTTAACACACACTCTCTAACAAGACACTGGTAAATATCATCAGGCACAGAGTCAGACATCCAGCTGCATTTCCTCCCTCTGCTCCCACTCCTACAATGGTTTAACCTAACACAAGCAAAATAAATCAGAGAGAAATAACAGAACATTGAAATCAGCGGACACTCCCAATGGATAAAATTAAGCATTTAAATAATTATCTGCAATCCCAAACTTCTATCAGCATTTTGTATTTCTACTTCATGTTAAATGATTGCCAAATACAGCAGCCTTGCAAACAAACCTGTTACTTCTGTCATAGCTATGAAGCTTCTCAACAACATATGGAAATACTCTTACAGAACTGGTGCTGGAATTGTTATCTTTGGTATCATTTTGTCCATCTCCTGGCATCAGTTGGAATATGTTTTATTTCTGATTTTTTGCCAGGCTTCTCCTGGTTTGTCCCAAGCCATGTTCCCTTTCTGGCTTTGTACACCCTCTTCCAGGTGCAGAACCCTGCAAGCTTGAATGCAAACTGATGGGAGATATCATGGGTTTAGAAATTTCTTTTTAATCTGAGGGTAACCAAATCTTGGATGAGAGGCTCAGTGAAGCCATGGAATTTCCACTCTTGAAGGTTTTCCAAACACAACCAGGCAAAACTATGAGCAAATTGCTCTAAGCTGGCCCTGCTCTGGGGCTGGATCAGATGGCTTTTAGAGGACTCTTCCAGTCTACATTGTTCTGTGGTTCTGCAGCTGGGATCTAGCCCACACACATCACTGCAACTTTCAGTATTTTCTGCTCATGGGAATCCTGCACTTTCCCTAACATCACTCATTCCAGATATGGAAAAATGCTAGGGTGGAACAACTCTAGTTGTTCCATATCTTCTCTGAAGAGGCGTTTGGTGGATCCCCACTCCCAGCCCAGGCTGTTGTCTTGCTGGACTCAGCACAAAGCCAGCAGCAGCCTCGCCAGACACCTCACCGAGGTGTGTCCATCTCTCCACTGCTGCTGCCTTCACACCCTGGCTGGTGCCTGGACTGGTTGCTGCCTCAGTGCAGGCAGGCTGGCCCCTGCCCCACACCTGCATGATGCCTCCACAGGGACACTGCCTTCCGAGGCATCTGCCTGGATGGATGAAACCATCCACAGTGGCCACAATAGCTGCTCCCCTCATGGAGACCAGCCACATGCCGGCATGGCCATTCCTGGACATGGCACATACTTAAACAAGTCATAGAATCATTTGGGTTGGAAAAGACCTCTAAGATCATTGTGTCCAAGCACTAACCCAGCACTGCCAAGTCCAGCACATGTCTACAAGTACATGTCTTCTAACTACCTCCAGGGATGGTGACTCCACTACTTCCCTGGGCAGTTCCTTCCGATGCCTGACCACCCTTATGGTGAAACAACGTTTCTTAATATCCCACCTAAACTTGAGGCCATTTCCTCTTGTCCTGTCCCTTGCTGCTTGGAGGAAGAGGCCAACTCCCACCTGGCTACAGTCTCCTTCCAGGAAGTTGTGAAGAGTGAGAAGCTCCCCCTAAGCCTCTTTTTCTCCAGGCTAAACACCTCCAGCTCCTTCAGTTGCTCCTCACTGGACTTGTGCTCCAGACCCTTCACCAGCTTTGTTGCCCTCCTCTAGATCCGCTCCAGCATCTCAATGTCTTTCTTGTACTTAAAGGCACAGAACTGGACACGGGACCTGGAGATCCCTTCCCAGGTCCTTCTGGCAACACCATTCTGACACAGGCCAGGGTGCCCTGGCCCCTGGACACGCTGCTGGCTCAAATGCAGCGGCTCTCCTCCGGCCCCTCCCAATCCTTCCGCGCCGGGCCGCTGCCCGGGGCGGGGCGCGGGCCGGGCCCGGCTCTGGCCGGTGGGGCGGGAACTTCCCGAGCCTCTGGAGCAGCCGCTTCCGGGTGAGCGGCGCGCGCAGCCCACGTGGGGCCCGGCGGGGAGCGGCGGGAGCCAGGTCGGTGACGGGGACCAGGACCGGGACTGGGATCGGGATCGAGACACGCGTCACCGCCGGGCGCTGTCCCTCTTCCTCCCCGGCTGGGCCCGGCCCGGCCACACGTGCGCGCCCCGAGCGGCAGCGGGGCCGCGCCGGCGCCGGGAGAGGCGGCTGCTCTGCATGCGGCTGCTTCATCGGCGGGCCTGCTGTGCTTTTCTTTCCCCAGTTTTTTCGGAGGCTCCTTTCCCCGAAGCGCGGAGCCATGACGTCCCTGGCGGAGCAGCTGAAGCGGCTGGCGCTTCCCCAGAACGATCCCAGCCTCCTGGACCGCAGCGAGGCGGCATCGCTGCTCTTCACCTGCAAGGAAGCCGCGACTATTGACAGGGACACTTTTTTTGCCATCGGTGAGTTTGCCTGCTTAGATGCCACTGGTTTTAAAAACAATCTCTCAAAAAAATAAAAACCACCCCAAAAAAAACTAAAAGAGACGGAGAAAGATAAATAGGAAAGGCAAGCCCGTATTCAAAAAAGGCCAAAAGAGTAATTCAAAAAGCTGCAGGCTAGTCAGCATCACTCCAGTCCTTGGGAAAACCGTGCAGCAGTGCCTCTTGGAGCACGTTTCTGGGCACATAAGGGTGAGATGATTGAGAAGAGTCAGGGATCCCCAAGATGCTCAAGGACTACAGAATTTGCCCAATAAGAGAAGGTTGGTGGGTGGAATGTCTCTGGTCGGGTGCCCTCTGGAGAAGAGAAGGCTTTGGATGGGTCTCGTAGGAGCCTGCCACTACCTCTGAAAAGGTTCTGAGAAGATAGGCCAGGCTGTCCACAGGAATGTTTGGCTGGAAGACAGGAGACAGTAGGAGTACATTGAAAGAAGGGGATTTCAAACTGGATAGAAGGAAAAGCTTTTTCAGTGTGAGCACAGGCAAGCAGTTAACAAGATTGTCCAGAGAGAAAAAAAAACCCTGACAGGATAATGCCCTGAGCAACCTGGTCCAATTCTGGGGACCCTTTTAGCCCTGCCTTGAGCAGAGCCTGGGACTGGAAATCTTCCAAGGTCCCTTCTGACCTGAATTCTGTGTTTCACGAAAACATGCTGATGCCCTGCTCTTGGGTAATGTTATGGTCACAAATAATGTGACATGGCAGTAGCCTTTACTATGTTAGCACACTTCAAATTCTTTATGCTTTATGCGTTTCTGTTTTTGTGTAAAATGTTGTCCAGGAATGTGATGCTCGTGAATAAGAAAGCTGTTTTCTAAAACCAGGCAGATTGATATCATGTACTGATTTTAAGTAACAGGACTGTAGATATATATTTGATGCAATACAGAGTATATTTTCAGTTTCTTAAATAGTTCCTCTAGAACTGCTTGGTTGAGTTTGAGGATGGAGTTTTTGTGGTCTCCCATCCAATATTGGACTTCTGATCCAGTGTTTGATCACTCCACTGTTATAAAAAATAAAATCTATACATTGGCTTTGAGTTTCCTATGTTCCAGCTTGCAACTGTTGCCCCCGCATCCTTCCACTGTGCATCTGTGAGAAGAGTCTGGCTCCATCTTCTTCATAACCCACACTATGTCCTGCTAAGTAGTTGCAGACAGCAGGAAGATTTCCTTTTGACTCTCTCTTCTCCAGACTGAACAAACCCAGTTCCTCCTTTTTGTTGTAAGTTGTTTTCGAGTCCCCAGACCATCTCAGCATTCCTCTGCTGGACTCACATCCATGTAGAAATGTTTTTCTTCCACTGATGATCTCAAAATTGCACACACTGCTCCAGCTGCAGCTCACAGATGGAAAGGGCAGTTCCCTGCTCCCTCAGCCTGCTGGCTGTGCTCTCAGGGACAGCACAACCCAGGGTGCTGCTGGCCTTCACTGCTGCAAGAGCACTCTGCTGATGGTTGCTAATGTTTTTCTTTGTCACTTAGGAAATACTTCAAGTATATTAAAAGTTTTGGTCTTAGGTGTCTTTACTGTTTGTTTTGGTTGGCTTGGTGGGGATGACGTATACCAGTATGGCAAAAAAGTTGGATATGCCAGTGAGGAGGTAAGTAAGTAGGACTGGGGAACAAAACTGTTGTGTTTTAAGCATCCCTCCCATTTTTTTTTTCCCCACAGGGTGCACTGGCTTAGAAGAACTGATGGGGATTGATCCTTCATTTGAAGAGTTCCAGTCCAGTTTGTTTAGTTCCACATCCAAAGGCCTTGAACGCAGTGTTCAGACTAAAGCAGTAAATCAGCAGCTGAATAAGAATATTTCTTTGTTCCTCATTCATCTGTCCCCTTACTTTATGCTTAAACCAGCCCAGAAGTGCCTTGAATGGCTGATTCACAGGTAATCCACTGAATATCCTACAAGTCAATAGATAAGGCTAGAAATGCAAGATTTATTTTTCTCCAATGACAAAACCTTTGAATAATTTTTCTTTAGCTGTCTGAAAATACAGGTCAAAATGTTAATAATGTGCATTTGGGCTTAGTATTTATGGGGCCAAGTGCTCTTCTTTGACAATTTGTCTTTTGATAAATTTCTGTGAAAATTTTAACCTGTCATGGTACTCTGTATGAAAGCAATTACTTCCTTGCCTAGCTTTCACCAGAGTTGCCCAGCCCTAGGCATCTTACAGAAGACATAGAGAGGCACTCATATTGTTCTTTTAGAAGTGGGCTTTGTAAAATAGCAAATTTTCAGTGTTAACGGTGAACCGTGAACCTTAACTATTCTTATTTCAAGGCTTTGTTAGAAGGTGTGAAGAAAGAAGCAACCAAGTATTTTGTGAAATGATGTTCTATTTATTTATATAAATTAACCTATCCAAATACAGGAAGTGTAGTACTTACCATGAAAGAGTGGGTCGTTTTCTTGATACAGCCTTTGAATCACAATTTTTTGAACATCTCTTATACTGAGATTCATACTATTATTGTAACATCTGGTTTAATATTGAAATCTATGCAGAAGAAATTAAGGTAATTTTTAGTCATACAGGGACCTAAAATGGTTGCTAGTGAGGGAAAAGAAGTGCTAGCACTGTTTCTTTCTTCTAGCACATACAGGCTGGTGGGCACCTTGAGTTTCTAGACTGTAGATGGACTATAGATCTGAGTCAGTATGACAACCATGTCAGGTCTTGCTTAAAAGCAAGTAAACAAGGTATTCAGAGAAGAATGTGGATGGGTATTTTTTCCTTTTTGACTTCGAGATACTTTTTAACTCCATATGAATGTGGAGTGTTTAACTCCATATGTTCTTTTCCTTAGATTTCACATTCATCTCTACAATCAAGACAGTTTGATTGGCTGTGTTCTACCATATCATGAGACTAATCTATTTGTGAGAGTTATTCAGCTTTTAGATATAAAAAGCCCAACTCATAAGTGGCATTGGATGGATCCAATAAGGGTAAAGTATTTAAGAATGCAAGATGGGAGGATCTTGAGGGACTTTATTTAATAATATCTTGACTCCTTTACTCTGCTTATGAGTATGGTCCACTAATTTTTGTGGTTAGTCGTAGAACTGTATTGAAAGGTTTAATTACAGGAATAGAGGCTGGATGCCCACGTGTTGTTTCTGTTGTCTTTCTTTAGAGATGAAGTTGATATTAAAAAGCTTTGACTAATTACTCTTCTTTTTGGCTAAGTTAAAACATGCTTTTAAGGTGTAAGTATTTGCTACTGCTGGGAAGATACATAATTACTAAAATTTGTGTTTATTTGCATGTAGGTTAAATTTAATTCTCTTCATCATCTGTCTTAATGTAGACACAAAACATTTTAGGGCAGTGTGTGGATATCCATTACTTATTTCAATTTAAATGGTGTTAACTGATCAGTAGGATTAATTTAGAGATTATAGTAATTTTTACTTTCTGTTCTTTGCTTTACTCTGAGTGTTCTAATTTTACTTTTTTTCATTGTGTAAAGAAACCTGGAGTCCCACTGGCTAGGGGTACTGTCATTACCCACTGCTACAAAGACCTGGATTTCATGGATTTCATCTGCAGGCTGGTGGCAAAGTCTGTGAAGGTTGTTCATTTATTCTAGAACATTGTTCGTTGTCACTTTGTCTTCCCCATGTTTCTATAGTAGTGTGTTATTTCTTGGGATTTTGAACTACATATCAAAGAGTAAAATGAGTCATTTATCAGTAGATAATATGAGGATTTCTTTTACAGTTTGTGAAGAAGACGGTCTGTCAGAAGTTCTTATAAGGAAATAGCTGAGTACCAATGAGCCATGACCAAACAATTTGGCAATACTGTGTTACATACTGTGTTGCCTCAGAGTACTTAATTGTCTTAATTTCTTTCATAAACTCATGGTATTAGTTTGTAACTGTGCTCTGAATTTCCATGTCTCTTCTCAGGGTTGTCATGGGTGTTTTACATGCATGTCTTCAAATATAATTGAGAACTTAAAATTGAGAATGTTAGGAGGTGGGCAGATTTATTTGGTTTTTTCAGCTAATGTCAAATAGAGAGCTAGTTCTATAGTCTCAGAAGGGTAAGATGTATGACAGTTCCAATTATTTAGAGAACTGGGATGCATCTGGTGTCAAACTAAGCAAAGCACACACAGTAACAGAGTTTATTCATAGGCGTAGAAGGAGGTGTTAAATATATACCATATTAGCTTCTTGGCCACCCAGCTGAGTCTTGAGCAATACACCAAGATCACAAGTGATTTTGGCTGCCTTATTCTGATTAACTACATTGGCACCCATTTCCATCTGCCATGTCTGTGAGTAGGAGCAGTAACCTCTGGTGAGGGTTGCTGCTGTGAGAGGTGATGACTTAAGTTGTGCCAGCAGGAGCTGGTGGAGCTTACAGGCTGGAGTTCTAAGATTCTCGTGATTTGAGGGGAGCCATATATGCATTTCCACTTGCCCTGACGTCTGAATAACTGATTTTTTTTCTGTGATCCAGGTCTTTTCAGAGTGTCCCAGCAGCTCAGCTCAACTGAGAGTTCTCCTTGTGTTTTATGCTTCCACCATTGTGTCAGCTCTTGGAGCTGCAGAGAAGATAACAGACACTATGGTCTCTCTGCTGCTCCCTTACATCCAAAAGGTAGGTGAAGCTCTGTTTCCTTCCTGTGTGATGAAGTGTGCTGTGTTCTGCAGGCAGGCATCTGCAGGTATCCAAGAGAGACATCCTGTGTGATACGTATCATGCCACTCAGCCTCATTTGAAACCTCAGGCAGGTGAGGATCCATGGGAAATAATGTTTCCTCACACTTCAGATGAGCACTTTAAGAACTGTTTTCTGCTCTGCATGAGGAATGGAGCTGTGAGAAGTGGATACACAGTTTGAAGAATGTCTTTGCTTTGAGATTTATCTTGCTAAATAATGAGGAAATGGAGTCAAGGTAGACAGCCTGCCTTAATATCCTCTCTCCTCCAGGATTGTTGCTTTGTTAACAAACAGAGCAGTAGTTAATAAATGTGTCTTCTTTATCTGTGCACTCTGCATGACGGCTTTTACTTCTTGAAAGTTGAGTTTATAGATACCTTAAACGTTAACACATGGAAAAGAATGTAGTGTGATTCCATGGATGTCAGAATAAGAATGGTTTTTATGTTAATATACTCTATTGTGTTACTCTGTGTTAAAAATACACCTTTATCTCTTTTTCTAGGGCTTGAAATCCTCTGTACAGGATTACAGAGCAGCAACATATATGATAATCTGCCAGATGACAGTAAAAGTGACAGTGGAGACTTCCTTGGTGCATTCCTTGATGGTACAGATAAGCAAGACCTTATTTAAAGTGCCCTCATTAATCAGGGATGGGCTGGCTTGCTTGAACCTGCTTCTACAAACTCAGAAAGGAGATAAACTGGGGAGAAAGTATGTCTACATGAATGAAATTTTCCCACTTTCTAAAATTCCAAACTGCACTTTGATAAACTGAAATTTTTATATCCTCGTCATTAAAGGGATACTTCCCTGTCAGGAGTTTTGGTAGTTGATGTTTCAAAGGGCTCAGAAGTTCCTTTGGCTTACTTTGAAAATTTATATGCTCACTATAGCAAAGGAGTCTCAGTGGTGCGAGTTGGTCATCTCTTGGACCTTCTCCTGCTTCTTCTCTTAGTAAGGGATTGATGTCAATGTGCAAAACTGAGCCGTGTCAAGTAAGAGGTTTTCTGGAAAGTGCAAAAAAGTTCTGCCCCTTCAGTGGAAGGGCTTTGAGTTTGTGTAGTTCAACGCCTGAAGCGTAAGTGCTTCTATACCACCACTTCTTTGGTCTCACTTCAGGTGAGGTGTTCTTGTGGACGAATGGATGGTTGGTGCATTCCCATCCATCTGTCTGCCCTGCTCTGGAACAGTTGGCTTGTGCTGTTAACATGCCTTTGAACATAGTCCCACATGCTACAGGGAATTTGCTTGCTGGCAGAGAGGGGTATTCCAGTAGGAAAAATCTTATGGGGGTTATATAAAGTGATTACCTTCCAGATACTTGAACACTGTCATAGGTTAAAAAGCGCAGGTGTGGGGAACTAAGGAGGGGCATGCTTGATGCATGCAGCATCCAGCCAGGTGGGTGTAAAAGGAGGCAAGATGAAGCTTTGTGTTAGTAGAAAGGGAAAGGGCTTCTACTCAGAGGATCTATCATTGCACAGTTACTTCCCATGCCTTTTGCTGCCTCTGAGGGGTAGATACGCTCCTTGCAGTGTGAGGATATCTCTTCCTGCAATTCATACAAGTGTGTTTTCTTGTACTACCAACTTTGCAAAAAATGTAGGTAAGTTCACTGTGCTGTTGCAGCAGCTGTGTTCAACATGAGTGGCAGTACCCTCTTTTCTTCTTGGATATTAAATGTGCCAGTAAACCTCTGGCATTAAAGAAGTGGAGCGCTTTGAATCTTTCCAGTGTTTGCTTACAATGGGGCTGTTACCTGATGCTGAAAATTGAATCCTCGTGAAGTCTGCATGGGTTTGAGAGTGTTTGTAACCGAGATGAGCATACTTACTCTTTTTTTTTCCTCTTTCCATTGTGCAGGCCATTTAATTATCTATGCAAAGCCCCAGAACTGGTAATGCTTTTGCAAGGCCTGTCAGCAGGTTATGATATCTCTCCTCTTCTCCGCTACCTGTTGCCTCACCTTGTTCACACCATCGTGAAAAGTGATACAGGTAAGTTAGCACAGGTTCTTTGTAAAGCTTGGATTAGCCTTAAGGACAGATAACAGTGACATAACTGTGGTAAATGTCACAGCTGTGTGATTGCTTCTTCCATTGAAACTGCACCAATGCTTGTGAAGACCTGATTGAACTTCTGTGTGTTTGCTTTTTGTTTTTCCAGTTGGGTTGTTTTTTTTTTCTTTTCTGACTCTTAGAGGTATACTATAGTACTGTGAAATCATTCTTGGGTAGATTGCATGAACTCCGTATGTGGTTTAATTAGGGGGTAACTGTGTTTACCCGGTGAATTAAATGTGCCTGGGAACAGTCTGGGACAGCGAGGCTGGCTGGCATGCAGTTGCAGCCCATGTCTGTGCTGGTGAGTCTTTGCACTGGCATTGTAGCTGCTGAATCACAACTGGGAAAGCTCCTTTGTTAAAAACGTCCAGATTCACACCGAGGAATGCTGTAGGGGAGTTGCTGGCACAGCTTTTAGTAGCAGGTCTGGAACATTCCAAAGCATGCTTGAATTTATTGGCAGCAGTCCAGGCTTTGGCATTTTAGCAACATTGGTATAAAGCATTGCTAATGGATCACAGAGAGTTGGTGCTAGTGATCAATGAGCACTGTGGTCTTCAAGCTGTGTGCTTCGTTCACCAGAGCATGATGCCCATACAAGCTGTTTGCTTTAGTCAGTATGAAGGGGCTGTTCTCTAACTATTGTTCATCTTTCGTGATTGCCCTTAGAGGAGCAAGAAGAATCCGAGGAGACAGAAAATGACATTTACATCAAGCATCTTCAAGCTATTCTTGAGTGTATACCACTGGAAAAGGATTTAGATTGCCTGTTGGCTTCGTGAGTTTGATTCAGTTCTTTTCCTTATGCAGTACTGTAATCACTTCTGGTTTAATAATAAATAATTCCTGACAATGGCATTAGGATTGTATGAGCATGTTTTTCTGAGTTCATGAGTTAAGTCCACATGTGGATTTTGAAATGTAAACATTCAGTAACCCAGAAGAGCCATTCTTTTAGCATTTGTGGGAGTAGTTGTGGGACAGAGTGAAACTTCAGGCCAGGAGCAAATCTGTACTTGCAGTAAATAATGTATATTAATCCCAGCCTGTTAAGCACTGTGCTTTATAACAGTAATGAAAATGCTACCATGCAAAACATGGTGGCTTTTCCTTTTGTTTGGAATTTTAGCAAGTTTCTTGAAGAGTTCATCTCCCGTGGTACAGAGATTGAATCTAATCCCACCAAAATGGCTGCACTCAATCAAAAGATCCTTCCTCTTATCAGACTTCTTGAAAAAAAGTAAGTTCCATTTTCCTATGACGGACTCACAGTCTCTAGAGTGTTGATGTCAGCTGTGATCTTTGATTATTGGGTGTAGTAAGCACAATAGTCTTGCTGAAATAGGTACAAAAGAGCTAACTGACTCCTAGTCTCTGTCCAGATTTTATTTTACTGATCTGTCCTTACATATTTTGTTATCACTGTAATATATGGACACAGACCTACTGGCTTTGTACAGCTCTTTACTTTGTAGCATGGCCTTCTCTGCTCATTTTGTATCCTAGTGGTCTGCATATCATTCATCTGTGTTAACACGAAATGGCTGATTGCCTTTGCAAAGCCACTTAAAATACCTGGTTCGAATGAGTGCATATGCATTCAGTTTCCTCAGTTTTCCCTGTATTTCTCTTGTAAATACATGTTTTTCTATAATCCTCTGCAGAAAATATTGATAGCTTTGTCTTTTGGCAGGTATCCTAAAGCCTTAGACTCTGTGTTGGAGAAGCACCTGGAAGATTGCACAGATGAGGCTGACCAAAATCTTTTTCATCAATTTATTTCGCTTTCATTAAGCTGTGGCAAGTACAAGGTAGGTAGGATTGTGATCCTAGCTCTTATATGGTTATACTGTCAGAAGGCTGATTTTTGACAGTTCTGCTCTTTATTCCTTTTTATAAATAAAATGCCTACCATTCCCACAAAAAAAGAAAAAAAAACCCAAATCAAAAAAAAAAAAAGAAGCCAACTTGATTAAATATTTTGGGAAGGAGCTTGGTCAAAACTGTGGTAAAATAAAAGCTGTCAGATCTTTTAAGTTTTTGTTTATCATAAGGATCTGTGAGTGTGAGCTTTTTCCCATGGTTAAGATTTATACATTTCCACCTGCTCCAATTGCTACCAGTAATTTTTTTCCTTAGAAACACGGCCACTACATACACTGTAGTGGTCAATACCAACAACACAGTGGTGCCCAGCAAGGTGTCCTCTTACTTAAGGATGTCGTCAGTGTCAGAGGTGTCTGTTTTGGGAGAGCTGACAAACAACTTTATCACTGTTGAGAGAAGATGGCTTGGTTCTTTTCCTTGCACTGATTTTATGAATGTTTACAGTCAGTAACATGGAAGAATAGAGTGACCACAGAGTTCCTTCTGTGCCATTTCTGAAGAGCAATTGAAACTCAGCCTAACACAGAAAAACCATTACTGCAACAGATCTGGCCAAGGAGTTTGTTATAAGAGATGGTTAGTATTGTGGCTGTTGTTTGCAATGACTGAAAGACTGAAAACACTTAGGAAAATATGAACTACATAAAGAAGCGCTTCCTGTATTTTTGTACTGGTTTAACAAAGGCTCAGATTCTGTGTCTGAGTAACAAGTAGATTAACAGAAGAACAAGGCATGCAGAGCAAAGGCATATGACTCTCTTACAGCTTTTAAGGTTCCTGAGATAAGTGCACACAATTGGACTAGCAGGGATGCCTTTTTAACAGTTTCTATCTGTGCTCTGTCACACTGACATTGTCACTAGAGCTTTCTCAGAATCCTTAGATAAGTGTAATGCTTTTCTAGGACATAATGGTGTCTGTGGCTTACTGTACTTTTCAAGCTATCTTCCAAAAAATGTCTGCAGTAGTGAAGAAGACAAATTTAAAACAGTTACACAACATCATTGTACTGTAATTTAACTTTCTAGGTCTGGATTATGCAGGTTTTCTTCTGGTACCAAAAATTGTTATAAGAATGTGTCCTATTATCCTTATGTATACGTAAAGTTTTTTTAATATGCACTGAGGTCACTCTGAAATCTGTATTTCAGTTTCTGGAAGACTCTGATACCTCCCTTCTGCTGAGTTTGAATCATCCTCAGCCCGCTGTGCGGGTCCTGGCTCTTCAGCATTTGAAAGATGTTATTGAAACTTCAAAGGTTTGTGTCTGAATCTCTCACTTACAGAACTAACTTAACATGGAATGTCTTCAAAAAGCTTTTTGCCAGACTTACCGGTTGAAGATGAGTGGTATGTTAAACTGTGCCTATGTCATCCTTACTGCTATTCATAGTGTTTTCAGTAGGCTTCTGCCACCATTTCCCCGTATTCTGGAGTCTAGATATAGTTCTTGTTTATTAAGCTGCTTGCACTCTTAAGATAAAATCCAAGCTAATGAACATTTCTAGTTTTCTCTCTTTTGTTGTTGAAAGTTAGTCTGCCCATGAGGTTTAATTTAGGTGATATTACCCATTCTCTTACACTGGAATTGAGATATTTCATTAAAAGCCTGTAAACTGTTCTACCGACAATTCTTTTTTTTTTTTCCCTTTGACTCTATTTTCCTTTATTTTTTCAGGAAGGCTTTGATCAGGCTTTCATAGAAGAAGCAATTCTTGGACGGCTCAAGGATGACAACAGAGATGTCGTTATGTCTGCTCTCAGTTCTTTGGAGGTAAGTGTTTGTCTTCTGGCATGCAAGATTTTACCTGGTCTATTCTGTGTAGTTGTCTTTTTTGTCCTTGTTGCATGACTTTTATCCTTTAACAGGATAAAGCAGCACAAATTTAGGAGGCTTGTGTTGTTTGCTATCTCACAATTTCCTCCTAAACCTCTGCTACCTGATCCTTCCCAAAGTGTTGGCAATTAAACCGAATTTATCCATTTTGCTTTTTTTTTAATGTACATACTGAAGCATACCTAAATCCTTCATTGTTATTTGAGGTGTGCTTCCTGCTTATTTTGTACATTTTTCTATCAAAAGGCAAGCCACACTATCTGTCTTTTGGATGGAGAGTGGTGCAGTCACAAGACATTACTCTAGTGAGAGGTGCTCAGTTGAGTTTTTCCGTATGCGAGTCATTTGGTCAGTTGATAGCAGCAAAGTCCTGAGCTGCAGCTCAGGTTTACTGGATAGGACTCCAGTATGCATTGTACTGATTGTTTCCAGCTAGAGTAACAGTCTGTCTTTATGGCTTCTGCTAGTAGTAGTGGAGAATATTATTAGCAGTAGTGGAATTGGTCTTGTGTGTTCATTCATTCTCGATCGCTAATAAATAGGAATAGAAGCACATGAGCACTCCTTTAAACTTTAGTATCTTTTGTTAATGTGCCTTACATTTTTGTGATCCAGATGCAATGTAAAGTAAAAGCAGTTCTTATTTAATTATAAAGTGGTTTGCATATCATTTACGAATTTTACCAAGTATTTCCACAATCAATAAATTCTCCGTACTTTAGCATATCCACAGGGCGTACTGGGCAGCCTTATTACTTCTTTTTACCTGAAAATGTTTCCATTACATGAACGTCAGTAGGAATGCAGTTAGTGGTGTTTGATCTCTGTTTTCACTTGGTATAGCAGATGCATTTTTCATTATAATGTGGTAAATTCTTTTGTATGTTATTGTACTTTCATTCATTTTTCTTGATTATGGTTCAGACTTACAGGAAACAAGTCCATCCAGAAGTAATAGTATCAAGTCTTTTGAACATTTTCCAGAAAGCTGATCTTTCGAAGGATGGAAAGTGGTATGTTTGTGCTTTTTTTTTCAGTCTACATTCTTTCTGTATAAATTGATTCTTTTAAAAGTAACTATGAAGAATACTTTAGAAGCTGTGTTTCTCTGCAAGTGCTTATTGTTATGCTATTTCTATGCTGAGTTACAGGAGAGATGTTCAATTATTTGCGTACCATTTCCCATGAATTCCTTATTTGTTCTTGGTCCTGTTTAGATACAGGAAGTCAGCATGGAGAATAGAGAACAGACCAAAGAAATGTTGCCGGCATGTTTGAGTAATGTATTTCCAACATTATTTGTTCTCTTTTAGGTACAAGGTTTTGGAGCAAGCAGTAAAAATTTTAGTCAAAGAGGAGATTTTGAAAGAGAAGAAAGAACTGCTAGATGAAGTAGTAATGCAGTTGTTACCTTTTATGATAATCACTAATGCAAATCCAAAATCTTCAGATTGGAAAATGGCTGTCTGTCTGTCAGAGTCTGATCTCTGCTCTTTACACCCTTTACTGAAAAGCTGGCCAGAAGGTAAAGCATTTCTTGTAACTAATTTGATAAGAGAGAAATTGTTGCAAGTTAGGACCTCATCTTTATTGAACCTAAACACATATTAAAGGAGACTGGCTGTCACTAACAGGCCATCATGCTGTAACTGTGAATGTGTTTTTCAAAAAACTCTTTGAAAAGAGGTAGAAATTCTTTAGTATGTTTCTGACTGATCCTAAATATTATTGAGCCACCAGTGTGTTAATATGTGATTTTTATACCTAGATTATCTGACTTTTTTTTTCCCTTGGAGTAGCTCTTGAAGAGGCAATTAAATCTACCAAGTCTGCAGAGTTGGTTGGAGTGGCCAATGAGAAAATTATTCTTTTACTTTCTGGAAACTTGACTTCAGGGGACCCTTCCTTACTATTGCAAATGGTACGTGTACCATGTTACCCTGACCTTAAGAAGTTTTATTTTTCAGGTGATGACTGTAATTGAACAAATGTGATAAAAGAAAAACTTTTCATGGCTGCTCTAGGCACTAGTATGCAGTCGTCAAGCTGCTAGGCAAATACATATATATGTGTGTGTATATATATATAATTAAATATATTAATTTAGATAGATATATGTATATGTATGTATTTATATACAATTTCTATTATGTATTCATATGCAATTTTTATTTATATATATATATATATCATAGTAAACCACAATACCATTCTGATAAAACCAATTTCTTCCCTAACATGAGAAAAAGAAGTGAAGTTGTTACCTATTCAGACAAATGATTAGTGTATCTAAATTCAAGGAATTTTTAGTTTCCTGAAAAAAAATTTCTAGAGAATAAGCAAGTATACCTGTGGGTTGTTCACAGAAGCTGATGTTTGTGAATTGCAAGGTTTCAAAGAGTACCATTACAGCAGGCAATAACTTGTTTCCTGTGATAGAAGGTAAACAATATTACAGCATTTTTCATTTACATGTTCAGTTTAAAGTCATAGCAAAGTGCCACTGTCGTACTGATTTTTGTTGTCCTCCACTCCTTTTTTTAAGGTTGATGACCTGATACTCGTTGCTGAAACAGAATCTGACAGTGTGAGACAGAAAGTAACTACTCACATAATTGGTTCAGTGCTTGTTCAGTGCTGCTGCAATACACAGATGAAGGAAAATTATTTTCCAGTGGCTATCAGAGTCTTCCGCTTCTTGGATAAAAGAATTAAAAATCTCAGAACTTGTGAACCTGCAGAGGTAAGATGTAAACAGTGTGGAGAGGGCATTTTCTTGGTATTGGAAAACAATACAAAGAAGGGTTTTTTTAAATTTATTTTTTAATTGCTTTTATTGAAGGCCAGGTTCAGAAACATTGAGAAGGACTGAAAAATCTTGCCTTCATTTCTTCTCAGAGCAAAAACACACACTTGGCAATAGTGCCATTAAGAATTACTCTCATGTTTTACATTAACATATTAAGAACTGTATTAACATATTAAGAACTCCAGAGCTTTAGGCTAGCATCTCACCACGTGATTCATTGTTTTGGTGCTGTGGGCTTGGCACAAATTTTGTTGTGTTTCTGCCAGTTGCCTTGTGGTGTTATGTGATGTCATTGTTAGGCTTAGAAATATTGGGGGCTTTAGTCATTGAGTCAAGGTTTGGTGGTTCATTCAGTAGGGGAAAGAAGGAAATACTAAGATATGTTCTAGAGGGGGGCCATGGGAATGGTCTGAGAGCTGAAACGATGAATTGCAACCTCAGGCAAGTCCTTGCAGCAGTATTAAAAGGGTTGTTCCTGAATTTGCTGGATTTTGATTTACTGTCCAGCTCCATAAGCAGTTGTACTGACACTTGGGGGTTGGGGGGTGACATGGAGACAAGAGGAGCCATCACAGGGCTAGGAACAATGTTCAGAAAGAGCACTTTTGTCTCTTTCTGCTACCTTTTTTTCTTAATTTTATATGTGTTTCCATTGGAATTTTCTTGACTTTTGTTGAGAAACAGCTCTAGATATTTTTGTTCTGTATGTAAGAAACCCATGTGAGCAGGGCTGTGTTTCTGTTTGTACATCCTCTCACACACACACACACACACACACACACACACACACACACACACATAGTTATTTATCTATTGTGATCTGAGGTTATTCCATTAATGACTTTTTGTATATGCAAATATCTGAAAGATATGGATTATTTTTCTGGAAGAGAGCTAGATGGAAGTGTTAAGCTGAATGTCGAAAAATGCTTCAATTCCCGATCCCTTTGAAGAGATATTTTAGAGAGATTGATATTTTACTCTTCTGTTACCTCATTTATATACACTGTAATTATGGTAGAAAGAGCTGGCATAGGTTTTAAAACTGCAGATGCAAGTTTCAATGTAAAATCAGAAATGTAATTCACTCCATAAGGATACCTCTTTGGAGGTTGGAAATTAAATGTTGCTGAATTTTAGTGCTAAATTTCTGTTTTCTGTTGTAGAAATTGTGACGGAATACATTACAATCAATTTTCCTTCACAGGAAATTCCCCTAAATTGGTCTGTTGAAACGGTGGAGGAAACTTTGGTGCCTAAGGACTTGTTAAGTGCATATATAGAAAAGCTCAATAGTGATGAGACTGCTCAGGCGGAGGAATCGGCTATGGTCCTGTTCTTATTGAAAAACTTCATTAATGGCCTAAAACCTCCCCTGTCCTTTTCAAAAGGTAGGTGTTAAGATTTTGCCTGTCCCTTACATCAGTGAAGAAGGAAAGTTAATTTTTTTCCCTTCAGAAGTTGTTGGAATCAAGGAAATTTTTCTTTCCTGATCTCCTTTGCTATTGAGATCTGTAAAGATTTCTTACTTGTGAACTTGAAACCAACCAAATGTATTGTCTTCTTTTAACGAGAGAGGTCTGTTTTCTCCTGGTTTCTGAGGGTGTTCCTGTGCATCTGCTGTGTCATAATTGTAACCTGTATTTTTTAGAGGAATCTTGGTGGAATCCCGAATCTCTGAATCAGGATAGCCAAGACTACCTGCACCTCCTTTTGGGGCTGTTTGACGTGCTTGTCAGTGGAGCTAGTGAGGGAAGCAATGCTCTTCAGTACAGAGCACTGATGAATCTCTTATTCAAGGTATTATTTCTGCATTTGTTGCTCTGAATTGAGTCATCAACTGTTACACAGTTACATTAATTTTAAGGAAAACAGGGAAAAATGGTCAACAGGTCATGCAACACTGCTTGTGGCATGCGAGTACTTTGAGGAGATGGAAGTGTAAGCTTCAGCTGGGTTACTTAACCCTAATTAAATGTAATAATGGAAAACTAAAGTTATAAAAAAAAAAAACCAAAACACAAATGTACCGGTTGAAGCAAAGGTGAAAACATAACACTGATTTGCAGGACAAGATCAAGAGCCTAAATTTTGAGCTAAAAGTTTTGCTTCTGTCTGGTAGCAAGACGAAGAGTTGGTTTGTAAAATTTGTTAGTGTTTAAAAACAGAAACTGAAAGGAAAACTTCTAGGAGAAATGTTGTGTTTCCTTATTACATCATCTCATGGTTTTTCATATGTGTATTTAAGTAATGTCTGGACTTGCAGATACATGCAACATTTACTCAATGACTTTTTCTTCCAAAAAGACACTGTTCCTCTGTTTTTCTGAGACAAAGTTCTCTTTCTGTGTACTCCTTTGAAGTGGGTGGGGTGGTTTATCAGATATTTTAAGTAGTAGTTTGTCAAATAAATAAAACAAGTGCTTTTCTCTTTTTTCTCTTTCTTTTTCCATTGTGTTAAATTTAAGGTACATCTAAAAGATTCAGAGGTCCTCTTCAAATTCCTTTCCATTTTATGGACTTACAGTTATAACCTTTCAAATCATCTGAACTATGAAGTCAGTGCAATGCTACAGACTCAGGCTCTGTATATTGGCTATGCACTGCTTGAATCACAAACAAACCAAAAAAAGAAACAACTTCTATCACCATCATCTCCAGGTAAAGTAAAACAAAAGCTATCTGTCTGTCTGTCTGCCTGTCTATCTATCTCTCATCTTAGAACTCAATCACAGTACTTTTTAATCTTGTGCACTTTTACTATATTTTATACCACCAAGTGTATCTGTAGTTACTTATGTTTAGCTGCACTGGGCTGAGCCAGCTCTCTTGCTGATTCACTGCTGATCAGTCCAAGCTTGAAGTAAGTGGAGCCACTTTTTTTTTTTAAATTTTAAAAGTGCTAAAGGAACACAGTGCTGTGCTGAAGAAGTCAGTTACAGATCATTACTGTCTGTGCAGTGTCAGGGTGTGACAGTCAGTAGCAATATATGAACTCTGAGCTTAAACATAAGGGCTGTGATGAAGTTCAGAGTCATGGATCTGTGAGACTCATGTTGGTTTTGTGTACCCTAGAGGTTTACAGTGGAAAGAGACAACTTAATTCCAGAGTAGTGTTGATGCCTCTTCAGGGACAGCTACAGTAAAATTTTCACCACTCATTTTACTCTGTCCTTTTCCTCCTTCCTTCCCTCATTCTTTTTGCAGTGGTGATATCTTTGCTAATTAACTTGGGTAGTCCTGTGAGTGAAGTTCGAAGGGCTGCTCTCAACTGCCTCCATTCCTTGAGAGGAATAAAGGAGTCTCTATTTCATCCTGTCCTTCAGCATTTGGAGCAAAAGACAGAAGAGATTGTATCTGACCCTACATACGTAGCACAGGTATTTTTCTTATTAAGGTGTACATTAATACAAGTTTTGTCTGCTGCTGTGAGCTTCTAACTTACAGAAAAGAAATCAAATTAAAGCCACTAGTTAATTGTCTTTATATTCTATAGTAGGCTGATTTATAATTTTTTTAGGAACTATAAAAATGTTCAAGTGATTTATTACATGCAGAGAGCTAAAAACCTAAGAGGCATTAACAGTAGTTTACTTCCAGATTAAGAACTCTGCTTATGTCTAGATTGCATTGTTATGAAACCATCAAATAAATGTTGTTTTAAGGCATTTTTATTGCAGGAAAAAAACTTAATTTTCACTTTGTTAATGAACTAGATTATGGAAACTCTATTTGAGGAGCTTGAGACACAACCAAAACAGAAATCCCAGAAGAAAAAACTGTTGGAAGCTTTGGAAAACATACTTGATTGTGTACAGAGCCCTATTTTCCCATCATATATTGCAAGAAACTTAATGAAAATTCTTCATGAAATCCATGGTGAAGTAAGTACTGCCTTTTGAGTTGTTTTATGGGTTCTGCACTTGAGTGGAATGCTGAAATCAAATTTCATTTAGTAATAATGCTGTTAAATAATTCCATACTGTATTAGATTATTAGATATTGACACCTCCAGTAATATGCAGTAAAACTGCAAAGCATGATTTAATGAAACATAAAGCATTTGCATGCCTCTTCCTGGAATGTAATGGCTGCAGAATTTTGCATTGGAATTTTTAAGGAAACTCTCTTGATATTGCTAAAAAAGACCTGTTTTGGAAGAGATTGGTACAGAAGAAATGTATTACCTTGGTTAGGTATCAGTGAACATAGAGTTCTGTACAGAATTGCAAGGGATTACGTAGTACTGTGAATTTCTTTGATATATATTAACCTTCTCTTATCTAGCATATTCAGAATTCTCTAAGTGCTGGAAAATACATGACTTCAAAGTTCAAAAAATGAATTAAATTAGAATTTTCATGCTCTATTCAGTTGTATGCGTCTTGAAAAGATTGTGAACTGCATAGAGGGGGTGGATGGTTTTGCCTCACATTTGGGTTTTGTGGAAAATAGCAGTCATAAATTGGTGGGAAAATTACCTTGTTTCTGTGCTTCGAATAGATGATATACTGCTCTGCAAAGGAAGATAGCTAAGGAGCAGATGAGCAAGTACTTGGGGTAATCTCACAATATGTCTTGTATTTTTCCAGTTGAACAGCTGTTGCCTTAAATACTGTATGCAGTGCGTTCTGAGAGAGGGGATGCTGCAGTAAAGTGAAGCTGTGCTATGGAAAGTTGTTAAATTGAGAATGGATAAAAGCTTCTGTTACACATTTTCTCTGTTTGCAGATGGTTCTCTCTCACCTCTTGCCTGCACTAGACCGTTTGCTAGAGAAGGTCTTTAACAAGCCTGAGGAAATGTTGAAAGATGAAGTTATTCTCCTGCATCTAATCCTTGGAAAGTTTAATGAATATTCAGCAGCCCTCCTGTGCAAGAATCATCAGAGTCTGGATTTGTTTATCAAAAGTCTGCATGCTGCCAAGAAAATATATGAAGAAATTCCACCATTTCAGATCACAGCACTTGGGCAGGTATGGCTTTATGAAAGACCTTTCATTTGTTTTTATGCTTAAAGCAGCTAGCAGTGTTTAGGATTGGATTTACAAGGGCTCTTTCTGTGTGAAGGAGTCCATAGCTTTCGACCTGTCTTTCTTTTAGTACAAGTTTTCAATGTCTCCATAGTGTCTTTGAAACATCTAAACAGCCTGCAAATCCTGAACTCTTAAAGTTACCAGGAGGAGAAATTGCTGCTTGCTCTACTTTTTGCATTTTGACGAGCACGAAATAGAAGTACTGAATTTGCACGCAGATATCCTGTATCATTACAGATATTACTGTTCCACAGGTTTTAGGTTTTTGTCAGTCAGGCAAGAGCTTTACTTAATGTTTCTCTTCTGGGGAAAAAATGTCAGCAAAATACAGTAGGTGAGAAGTAGTTTCATTTGCAGGAGGCCACACATTCAGGCCTGTATTATCCAGGTGTTGGCATGTACTTCCCAAGGGGTGGCAACAGCAAGTTTGTTCCCCACACCAGTCAAATTGTATGAAAAATTTCAGGAATCAGTTTGTCTGTTGGATATTTCACATGTATGTGATTTACATCTTTAAGATTCCTGGATGTATATGAATATATAGTTAATATGCAAATTTTTGCAGTACTGCATGAGGGGGTGTGTCGTACTGAATCCAACATAGATTAATTCCACACTTTGTGATTTCTTAAACTAAACCTCTCTACATTCTTTTTTTCCCCTTTTGCAGATTACTAAGCCGTTCTTCGCAGCTGTGTCAGATGGGATGGTGCAACAGAAGCTACTAAATGTATTGTTTGACTTACTCTTAAACTGTAAGAACCCGCTTTGTGCCCAGACAATCAGCAGTGTGTTCAAAGGGGTAAGTGGCAACCTCCAGAACACAGAAATACATTCAGACCTGCTGCAGTGTGATTTTGTGTCACCTGCATTCAGCTAACACTCATTGTTTGTATCATTTATAGCCAGAAAGGAATGGGAAGCTTTTTGTCAAATAATAGAGTAGTGTTAATGGCATGAAAAGTTCGTTAAATGACTGCCTTGAGAAGGTATTTTCTTAAAAGCCGCCTATCAGTCATTTACTCTGCTGGGTGAATGAATTCAGCAGAAGTCACTTCTTTCTGCTGCACTGATTTCCATTTTCTGGGATGTGGCAGGAATACGTGGATTATATACCCCTATGGGCATGAAAGGGATGTGTTTTTAAGAAAAGGCAGGGCACAGATCTGTGATGTGACAAATTGTTCATTGGTGCTTGCATTGTTATTGTTTTGTTTCAGATTACAGTGTGTGCTGAGCAGATTGTCAGAGAACTGGAGCCTCCTGAGAAAACCAAAAGTCTGGCCACTGTTCAACAAACTAGAAGGCAGAAAATGCAGCAACAGAGGTAAAATAACTAGAATCCGAGAAGTATTATCCGTGCAGCTTGAAAACACCACTTGTCTTGAAACATTGCATAGTTTGTATTAAAAGCACAAGCAACTATTTCTTCTTCTCCTCTGCACGGTAAAAATAGCTCCAAGCTACTTCTGGCATGAGAAAACCAACTCATGTTGCTGTTTGAGAGCCAATTGAAGTACAGTCTAAATTTAAAAAAAAAAAAAAAAATTCCAGCATTTTTGATGTTGACATTTGATTCAGAATCTGGCTTGGTGCAGTTGACCAAGATTCATTTTTGTTAATAGTAAAGTTGGTTTTAAATATAGATGCATGGACAAATTGCATAAGCTTGGCTGAAACCTACAGATGCTCATCAAAATATTTCTGTTAGTTGACTGAAAAACAGTATTTTGTTTCCATTAAGATGGTAATATAATCACTAATTTTTAGGTCTTTGTCCTGTTTCTTCTCTCCATTCTCATAAGGAACTGTTTTGTTCACTGTACTTACTCTCTTTAAACATTCTTTCAGCCATATTGAAGCAGGATATTGAGTTAATTTTGCTGGTTTGACCTAGAATAGCTGTTCTAATTTTCCTTCACTTGACCATTTTGAATAATCATCACCTATTAGATTGATCCATCTGTAAACTGTACCTGTCCCAGTTTACAAACACACAGGCTCACACACACACCACCATTGCCTGCAGAGTCAGTGTGTTAACCACTGGTAGTTCCAGAGGAACAAGTTTCCTGTATGGCAAGCAGATCATCATTTGGACAGTTACCTGGTAACAGATTTTTTTTTTTTCCCCACTTCCAGAACTGTTTCCAAGAAACACTTGTTTTTTTCAAGTTTGGTCTGATTTTTTTGTTGTTGTTCTTTGTTTAAAATGTGTTGCTGCTTCAATCAAAAGCCCACACATTGCCCCCTCTCCCGGGAGCAGCAGGAAAGGACATACATTACTATGTGAAAGAAAAATTGTCTTTTTTTACTTGGGGGTGTGTGTGTGTTTCCTGAAGCGCTGTAGCATTTCCTTTGCAAATCCCTGATTGTTTGTCTTTTCTTTTTAGAAAGCCTCAAGATGCAGAATTGGCACCAGAAACCAGCCACTTCAGCTGGCAGAGGGTGATGCTTATTCTGGAGTTACTGCAGCATAAGAAGAAGCTTCGGCATCCGCAGGCGCTGGTGCCTGCGCTTTTCAACCTTCTGAGCAGGTAATGGTGCCCCCACAACAGAGCCTGGAGCCTTCTCTTCTGCAGCAGACACTCCAGAGCATGGAGATGTGGGCTACTGTGTCCCTGCTCTGTTGCCATGTCTTGTAGCTTAGCTTGATTTTTTTTAACTGAACTTCTTTTAGGGAAAATCAGAGGAGGGGAATGGGAAGTTATTATGATTTTCTTCCCTTTGAAACAATAAGATTTTTACCTGATGCGTTGCTTCTCTTATGTGAAAACTTTATCGGCAGAGGGCTTGGGATTGCCAGCAAGGATGGCACCTGCCCTAAAACTGGGATAATTGGCAGGACTTGTGTCTTCAGCAGAGCTGTTATAGTTCTCTAAGCTTTGAAACTCCTCCTGACACATTGTGGAGCAGTCTTAGTCCATAGGAACTTAGTCCTAAGTTCCATAGTCCTTAGTCCTAAGGAAACTATTGTTTTTCCTGCCAGCCCTATCTCCAGGCACGTAGGAAAGTTTACATATAGATTGGGTGTTTGTCTTTCTTTCCTTATTTCCTACATAGACTGGCAATTATAGTTCAGGTTATACTTATGTTTTTGACAGTGCTTTGATAAATGTCTTTAATTAGACCAGTTGACGAGACAGGTTTTTGCCAAAGACTTTTTAGAAGCTTCAATTTAGAACTTATGTGGAATTAAACTTGCAGTTTCATATTTGTATCTTAATATGCAGTTTTGGTCACTTATTTTTCTGTCTTTTTTTCCTGAATGTATAGATGTCTGGAACCCATGGCATCAGAAGAAGAAAATATGGAATATACAAAGCAGCTGATCCTCAGCTGCCTGCTAAACATCTGTCAGAAACTGTCATCAGATGGTAGCAAGGTCCCAGCAGGTAAACATCACCAGACTCATTTCTTGGTAATTCTCTCACCAGGACAGCACAAAACCAATTATATCTATCTTTTTTCTTCATCAGTCTACACTGTATTGTTGAGGAGAGAGAGATTCCTCTCTAAGAGTGTACAGGTTTGCCTTCCTAGTAATTTTTTGTAGATCCATTAGGTGTGCTTTGCAAATTGAAACCAGTGCTTGAGTGTACTGTTTATTCCTACATGGTTAGCCATGAAAGTGGTAATCAGTGAATATTTTTACCTGCAGATATCCTGGACAAAGAAAAATTCAACGTGGAACTGATAGTTCAGTGCATCAGGATTTCTAAAATGCCCCAGACACACCACCATGCTCTGCTGCTTCTTGGTGCTGTTGCTGGAATGTTTCCCGTAAGTAACACCTGGAATTTAAGCTTCGGCTCTTCTCTTTGGTTTCCAAATATTGGGTAGAGTGAAGAACATACAGATCTGTTCTGTGGGGAAAAACTTCCTGAAAGGAGCAAGAGGCAGAATGGACAGGTACCCTGCTTTTTTGGGTGGGCTTTCTATTCCATTTTAGTTGAAAAGAAGCCTCTGTCTTGATGCTTTGGTCACCAGCCTTTTATGGCTCACAGTGAAGCGCATTAGAAATGGAAGAAGCTTTCTGAAAGCAGTCCTGCCTCACTTTCCCACTGTGGTCACAGTTCTTATGCCTTGTTTCTTCTTTCTCCTGCTTTTTTATATGAAGAGGGAAAACACTTGGCCTGGTAGCACATGGATTCTTACCCGTTTCTGTCTTGTACAGCACTGAAAAATGTAGTTGATGATAAAACTGGGTTGTTCTGATTTTAATTGACCAAGAAACAGTCCTTTTCTTGTATGGATTGAAATTTGACTGTACACTGTTCTAAGTAATATTATTTTGCTTTGAAACCCTAAGCCAGCAAAATGTATCCAGGTGTATCAAAGTCAGTTTGCATCTTTATATTCACTTCAATATTTCCTCCACGCATTTGGAAAGGTAGCATTTTTTCCAAAAGACAAAACTGTAATGTTTTTGATAAATTTTTGGAGCATTTTGTGGTTAAAATGTGCAGGGTTTTTTGTCCCCATCTTACTGCCATCACCTGCTGTGGAGCTAGGTGTTTATTTTACATTAATATTGGCTCTTACAAGATTTTTCAAGGTCAGAATACGAGGAAACATTTTGTATCCATCTCATCTCATTTTTAATGTCTGAAATACTTTTTCCCTTCACTAAAACTACATGAAAAATATGCCCATAATTTATTGCTCTAAGTTCTGGCAAAATCTAGGAAATTAACTTTTGAGCTAGGTGGCACATCTAATCCAGCCTTCTTAAAACTGGTGACTGTGATTACAGTCTAGGCCCCCAAAAAGCCAAAAATTGCAATGAGCATGGTTGGTTTACACTGTATGATTGTGGATATTGCAGATGTTCTACAGATATAAAAAGGGTGGGTGGGAAAATGACTGGAATCTGTGGCACAATCACATTTGAGCTTCTGCAAATCTCCTCCTAGCTGGTTTTATTTGTTGTATTCACATGGATCTGAGTGGAAGGATACAAGATGTCTTGTCACACTAAACTCTCAATTTCCACTCTTTAATTACTTCCTTAGATGTGTGTCTTGGTTTCTAAATCATATTTAGAACTCTGCCAATCACATGGTAAGTAGCATTAAAGGACAATATGTATTTGAAATTCGTTTTGGGAGATTTTGAAAGATACTCAAGATTCTTTTCCAGTTTTTTGGGCTTTTTAATAGGAATCTAGTGTCATTTGTGGGAAGGACAAATGCCTTAAGGTATAATATGCACAGCAGCATGAACTAATTTCATCCGTTCTTTTCCAGGATAAAGTTCTTCACAACATTATGCCCATTTTTACATTCATGGGAGCAAATGTCTTGCGTCTGGATGACACCTACACTTTCCAAGTAATTAACAAGACAGTGCAGATGGTTATTCCTGCTCTTATACAGGTAAATTTGTCTACTTAGTGAAAGATTATTAAGCAAATTATTTAGGATATTGGTGGTAGAATGTCACCTACTCTAGGATTATTTTTGGATAGACATTAAATTTTATGTAATACAATGTAATTCAGATGCTTCTGACTGACTGAGTTCATCAGGCTGCTGCTTCTTTTCAGTCTTTTGAGTTCCTGCACTTTATAAATGGTTTAGCCAAAATTACCACAACTATACATGGAGAGGACCTGAAACATACTTTAAGTTCAAGTTTTCCATCATAAAAATAGCAGACAAGTTCAGTAGAGGAACCATGGGAAGTAACCAGCTGGTTATTAGTCCTATAATATGTCATGGTCATAGGAATAGTAGACATGGTCTGAAAGAAGTGGGAAGGTATTTTACTTGACAAATGCTTTTATTCTTACAGCTGGTGTTTGTGGGGCTTTTCTTGGTTTTGCCTGGACCTCTTAGATAAATGGCTATAAACCAAAACAAAAATAGATCCTTGTTTTTCAAAGCAACATTTTCTTCATTCAGATTTCACTTGCACCTAAGAAATCTTAATTCTTGATCATTACTTGAAAAATACTGTAAAAATGTCATGTAAAAATGAATTGGGGAAAAAAATGTTGTCTTCAATAATGGGCTGAGGATTTCCCAGACTATTTCTGATTATATGTGTACACATTTTTCATCCTCTTGCAGTTCTTTGTTATATAAAAAGAGAGGCAACTTGATTTCTCTTTTTTTTTTTTTAAACATTTCATAGCAGCTCACACAAGTTTCTGTGGCAAATTATTTGTGGCACATGATTGTTACATGTGGGAAGAGCCAGTGTTATTTACTTGAGACCATGTAGCCATGTATATTATTTTTCCTGGGCCCTTGAATCCAAGTCCCTAACTCTAGCAAAGTTTTCTGAAGGATGTGGCTTTGCTTTCTCTTGAAAATGTCCCGTTTGTTTCAGTTGATGCCAAGTAGCAGTTCTTCTCTTTTTTCTTTTTTTTTTCTCTTTTTTTCCTTTTTTTTGAGTACCTTCCTTTAACACTGACAAGGATCTGTATGACTGAAAACTCCAGAACACTTATATCACCCTGGAGATTAAGCATTTGGCATTGCTGTTATCTGGCACGTAGTACTTTCTCCTGTTTTCTGAGGTGGCAAGAAAGACCTTGTAGCCATCTGCACTAACCTGTCTGAACTGCTGTACCTGTATTTGTGCACAGGCTGAAGACAGTGACTTGTCAGAGTCCTCGGGAAGCGTGGAAGAGGTGGTGATCAAGATAATTCGTGTGTTTGTGGATGCCCTGCCCCACGTGCCGGAGCACCGGCGCCTGCCCATCCTGTCCCAGCTGATCACCACGGTGGGAGGAGACAAATTCCTCTGGGTTCTCCTGGTGCTGCTCTTTGAGCAGTATGTGACCAAAACTGTGACAGCTACATCAAGCACAGACAAGGTTAGCAGGCTGGGGAGGTCAGCTTTTTCCTTGAGAGCCTGTTCTCCCTCTTTTCTTTGTGGTCTTGCCTTTAAGAAGGTTCTTGATAAGCCCCAGGTTATGCTGGAAAAGGTAGTGAGCTGTGGGTTTGTGCTACAGCAAAACCTGCTGGTGATGTTGGCTATGACTTATACTGCACATTCAGTAGTGTTATGTCCTGGAGCCTGCACAATAAATGAGATCATACTGTACAGCAATCCTTGATCTGAAGAGCTGATAATCTAATTATGTAGTGCTTCATTATTAATAAATTGGGGGCTTTTTCTTCAGTTGTGTTTGTGAAACATGATACTGGTCTTTCTCTACAGACCAAGATGAAAACCCTATTATGTTTTTGTGTAGGCAGGCCCTGAGATTAGGTGAAAGCGTAGTTTATGGGGAAAACTGAAAGAATTATTGAAGGAACATTGGTGAGAAGATAATCTTTGCTGCAGCAGTTTAATCTCTCTCTACAGCCTCTGAAGCTATGTTCTCTCCAAGAACTTGCTGCTTTTACCACTGGTGTTTATCCTAGTAGTGTCCAGCTCAGCATGGCATTTTCACAAGCTCACTGAGGAGTTTTTGAGTAATTTCATTATTATTATTAATGTTATTTATTATTCCTTGAAATATTTCTCTTTTTTTCCTGAACCATTAACAGGATGCTGTTCTGGAAGCAGACACTGAATTTTGGATTTCCATCTGCTGTGAATTTAATGTACGTTCACAGTTCCAGAGCGTGATGAAAATAATCCAGTACCTGACAGAGCTGCCAGAGAACAAGGAAGGTAACCACAAAACAGAGCCAGCAAATGCATGTAAACCTTCCTATTATAAGAGACAAGGGGTAATGGTTTTAAACTAAAAGAGGGTAGATTCAGACTAGATATAAGGAAGAAACTAAACTGTGAGAGTGGTGAAGCACTGGAACAGGTGTCCCAGAGAGGTGGTGGATGCCCCATCCCTGGCAGTGCTCAAGGCCAGGCTGGATGGGGCTTTGAGCATCTGTGATTTTATTTTGTTTCTGTGATCAGAAATGAAGTATCTTTTTCTCTTGGATGTAAATTTGTTCTGTCAATGTCTTCAACAGATGATCCTGAGACAAAAAAGTCAAGAACATGTAAGACAAAGCCAAAAAATCAGGATGGCCAGCTGTTTAATGTGGAATCTCACTCTGACAAACAACTCCGGCATTTCAAATTCTTGTCAGTCTCCTTCATGTCACAACTTCTGTCCTCTCAGAGTTTTGTGAAAAAGGTAATAATGGCAGATTGCTTCTAGACTGATCACAGTAAGTGATTGTGCCATACTGTAATAGATGAGGTGTAATTTACTTTTTAGTATGACTTTTATATTCAAAGGGGTGGCACTATCCAGTGTATCTTGCTGACACCTTTATTGACACAGTTTTGAAACCTCTCAGTAATGTTATTTATTTTTTAATAAGGATTTTCCAGACAGACTCCACTTACGTGACTGATGAATAGGCAACCAAGTGAAATTCTGTTCCCAGTGTATTCCCACTGGCTTTATGGAGCTTGGGATCTCACTCGCAGCCTGTGTAACTCCAAGTTTGGTATGGGATTCATGCTGTAAACTGAAAAGACAAAATCTTACAAATTTCAGGCTCTGACTCTAGCTGGTAGTCCCAGTTTTTCAGCTGAATCATCCACCAGCATGAAATGTATTTGCTAGTGTGACTGCATTGCCCAAGGTTCTCAGATTTCCTTCTAGAATGATGGCTTAATTACAAATGTAGGGACTCATAATTACAATGTTAGTGGATGTTTGATTCAAAACAAACAAATTTATGTATTCTGGCATTTTAGTTTAATGAGGGGGAGGTAAATTCATATTTTCATTCTTGCTTTTTAAACCAGATAGTTGAATATGAAGAAACAGAAGAGCTGCAGGAGTTGGAACAGAGGTATGCTTTAAATCTGCCCTACTCCCGTTTTTAGCTTTTACTGCAACCCAGGATTATCCCCAAGTGTAGTGCCATTAGAATATCTTTTACTTTCGTGATACTTTTTTAATGTCCTCTGCAACAAGCAGTACTTATTATGTGCAAGTTCCTTGTGTTTGGTTTTGGTTTTGTTTGGTTTTTTCTTTTAATAGAATGTGGAGCTTTTTATTTCTGAAAGATTGCTCTACCTAATATCCACTCTTTTTCTGTATTTTCGATAGAGGTTATTTACGTGCTTGGCCACAACTGTCATGCTATTCATGTCTGAATCACTAAAAGAATTCCGCATTTTTAGCAAAATATATTGCTTAATTAGTAGGGAAAAAAAATTAATCATTGTTCAGAGGTGCCTCTGTATTGGTGTAAGTACCAGTAATCAAAGATAACAGTTGTAGCCATTGTGCTGTAAAAGCCAGTGATACAAAATTGAGGGTTTCTTTTGCAGAGGCCTAACATTTATGTTTGTTCCAAGACAAAAAGGGTGTAAGATTTATTTTAAATGCTGTGTTTCAAGAATGCTCATTTAAAAATTTTTCTGCTTCATTTCCTTGTATTTTTGTTGTCTTGTGAAATGTTAGGCTTTCTAGTAATAAAAATGGACTTCTTTAGTCTCCTTGTTACTTAATAAAAGTTACTTCCTTTCTGTTTAGGCTGTTAGAAGAAGTTCTTCACTATATAAACACTGTGGCATCTTCAGTGGAAGGAAACATGGACAAGCCAACAGCCAAATTTTGGAGGGTTCTGCTTAGCAAGTGCTATGATATGCTGGATAAAGTATGTCTCACTAGCCCCCATGTTAGCACTGGGACATTGCTGCTTTTGCTCGTTAATATGGTTATAAACTTTGTAGGATTTCTTGTTGCATTCGTACTATTATTTCATTGGATGGTCTGCAGCCTGGTGCATCAATGTTTAAACTCAGCCAACAACTTGAGTAACTACAGCTAACAGCTTCTTAGAACAAGCAGAACAAAAATCAGGAATGCTTGTTTCCTTTAGTTTAGTATTCTCCTGACTGGAAGCAGTCATTTCGCTGTGTCTGGTCGAGAAAAATGGCTCTTGGCACCATTTCTCACTGTTAACTCATAAAGTGACTTAACTAATGCTGTTGCCTATTTCTACATGAAATTAAATCCTTCCACGTTTCGTCTTACTATTTTTGCTGATTAGAAGTGTATTTGTAGAATTTGAGTGGCTATCTTGTTGCATAAGTCAGAACATACATCTTTTTACAGCTTGGAAATTTTTTTTTACCTGTAAAGCATATTCCAGTTTTCATTATGTACATGGCAGAGGGATTTGGCAGAATTATTTTGGGTAAAGAGGGATAGCTCACCAGATGAGACAAAAGGACTTGCTGAGGAAATCTCAGAGCTAGTGGATAATGGCTGGTTAGCAGCCAGTGAACACAGACTAGCTGGAACCTGCTTTGATTTTTTGCTTGCCTTACATTGCTGGCTTGTCCTCTCTTCTGTGATCCTGAAACACATAAGGGAAGTTGAAGAGGGTCGTATCAGGAGGCTACCATGTCACAGTGCATGCAAAAGGATTTATGGTATTGTTTTGTAGGTCAATGCCTTACTGCCAACAGAAACCTTCATCCCTGTAATTGGGGGACTGATGATGAACCAGCTGCCCTCAGTGAGACGCAAGGCCATGGACCTTCTGAACAACAAGGTGCAGCAGCGCACCAAGTGGCAGAAGAGCCAGGTGAGGCAAAGGGGTTAAACCCAGTTCCTTTAGCAGAGATACCCAGAGAGAGACTGATGTGCAGGTGCTTCACCCAGTGTAAAGATGCCAGGTACCAGTGCCAGGCCTGGCAAGGACTCCTGAGCAGTGACACGCAGGCCACCTGCCCACAGCTCCTTGCAGGCCCTCAGTTTCTAACTGTATGTCTGATGTGGGTGTTCTCTTGTCCTCTCAGATCCTGCAGCTCTTGGAGCTGGTTCCTGAGCTCATTGCCATTGTCAAGTGTAGAAGAAAGGAGGAAGAGGAGGAGCAAGCCATCAACAGGCAGACTGCTTTGTTCAGCCTCAAGCTGCTCTGCAAAGGTTTTGGCGCAGAAAATCCAGCACCATTTGTGCCTGTTCTGAAAACTGCCATTGATCTCATTTCTTCAGAGAAGGAGGAAAAAAATGTGATGGGAAGTGCTTTGCTCTGTATAGCTGAGGTCACCTGTACACTGAAAGCCCAAGCAATACCTCAGCTTCCAAGGTACTGTTGGGTTCGTGTTAACAGAACCAACTGCAGCAGAAATTAGTGATACTAAAATGCCTTACTGAAGGAATGCTGATGAAGGCCAGATGGCAGTCTGCCCCCGTGTGTGTTTTGTATAGACAAGATTAAAAGTATTGCTAGTGCTTGAAGGTGCTTTGTTATCATAGAACCGAGAAACTAGTGGGGGCAATTGCAAGACTTTTATAATGCACAGTAGAGTTCCTTATGGAATCTGCTGCTGTCACTAGAGAGGCGACCTTTATGGCTTTAGAAAAATCAGACCACAGTCTGTGTTTTTTCTGTAGAACAGATTGCATTTAAAAACATGAGAATGAGTACAGTTGAAAACCCTTCATGCTACATTATTTTATTCTCCCTATTCAAGAAGAATCCAAACATCTAACTTGTTGCTTGTAAGACTATCTTATCTCTTTACAAATATAAGTCTCTTATTGTCATTAAATCTTTAAACTAAAGACAGGGCTTTGAGTAACCTGATAGAGTGAAAAGTGTTGATCTAGATAATCTTTAAAGATTTCTTCTGACCAAACCATTCTGTGATTCTAAATCCAATATCCTGCATTAGCTTCGAAAGAAAACATGGCAGTGAGCCCAGAATACTGAGTTTTCTCAAATATGCATGTAAAAATTCATGTGAATTGTCCCTGCAGGCTTAAAAGATGGATTTATTTGATTGGAAATGTACCTCCAAATGGTCAGTTGCTTCACCTTTCTCTGTTTATGCTTGGTTATTCACAGGCTGATGCCAGCACTCTTGAAGACTTTAAAAAGTAAGAAGGAGCTGGTCTCCAATGAGATTTACCTGCTGAGTGCTGTCACTGCTCTGCTAAAGGTTGCAGAAACACTACCACACTTCCTTAGTCCTTACCTTTTGGAGTGCTTGTTGCAGGTGAGCCGTGTGACTCCTCCAGGTGTGTAAAGGGGGGACAGGATGTGCCCAGATCCCAGGAGAAGCTGTAGAGATTACTTTTTTTCTCTGAAGCTGGAGCGTGTGCCAACTATGTGAAAGTTTGTAACATACTATTCTTATACTCACTTTCTTATGCCGGTAACTCAGATACAGAACCTAAGAGCATCTCCTTCTCCTCCCTCACATAGGTTATATTTTGCCTCTTTGAAAAGGGAGATGAATCCCAAAAGACCATTCTGTAATATCCACGGTCTCCTTAAATGTGCATCTAACCCTCTTGTTAGGGTCATTCTGACCCTCTGCTGTTGACATGGGCATTTTTTCAGTGTTTGTCTTCTGAAGAGAGTGAAGCTTTGCACAGACAGCTTAATGTAAGGTGCTGCAAGTGGTGCAAACAGCAAAATTCCTGTCTGACATTTGCAGCAGACAACTACTGTAAAATAAGTTCTTCAGTTGCTAAGTAGACCTAACTCTTGTTGGAATTCCTGACAGGTTGTCCGCTTGGAGAAGATTGTGGCCGAGTTTGGTCCTTCTTCCCAGATAAGCGTGCGTGTAGCGTCACTAAAAACCATCCTAGCCACGAGGCTGGCTCCCCGAATACTCCTGCCTGCGGTTACCAAGTGTTACAGTGAGGTGGTGCATACCCGCAAGGTAAGGGGTGTTTTCGTCCTTTAGCACTGAGCTAAAGGAGGAGAAGAAAAAAGGAAACAAGCAGTGCAAAATTTAGTTCAGCTGTGTCCCCTCCCGGTGCCTTGGCCACCACCAGCCTGCTCACTGTGGCAGCAGAATGAGAAACAAAGGAAGTCTTAGAAGCACTGTTGAGCAATAACTAAAACACCACTGTGTAATCAGCATTGTTTTGGTCACAGATATAATACATAGCACCATGTGAGCTACTCTGAAGAAAATTAACTCCATCCCAGCCAAACCTACCATAGTCTTTATTAGAATCTCTGGGGTTTTTTGTACTGCTGTGGTGATTCAGGAAAGGTAGATCTGGGAGAGATCCAGAGTTTAACTTTGCGTGTTAGATGATGAATGCTTGGGACATCATCCCATTCGTTAGGGAGTTCATTTACTTTGCTAAGAACATGAGTGAGTCAGAATTCTCTCCAGCATGGCAGAGGGTAGACAAAATGCTTTTCAGGAATCCTGCTAACTTAAGCCCTCAAAAGTACAGGAAAAATCTTACTTATTTTATCATCAGTATTTTAATATAATGAAGTGCATAAATCCAATTCCCTAGTTACATTTCTCAGTTACTGTCAATATCACAGTTGCTTTTGCATTGCTTTGCTCTTTTTTTGGCAGAACTGCCTGGGTCCCCTTATGAACATTTTGAAGGAGCACATTGCTGGTATGGAGAAGGAGCACCTGATCTCCCATCAGCCTGAACTGACAGCATTTTTCATGAAAGTCCTGGACTTCCGAACAGAGCATGCCGAGGTAGCTTCACTGGGAGGATGAGCAGCAGCTGCACCTCTCTACATGCTAATCCTGTCACTTGTTTAAAAAAATATTAGTAGATTGTATACATGCTGTTATAGATTGTGTATGTACTCTGAAATTCTGGGTATTAAATACTCTGTTCCGAATTGTTCTTACGGTAGAAAACATGATAGTTAAGTATTTAGTCTGAAATAGACAAAATTAAAATGTGCTTTGAAAGCTCAAATTCTTAGATTTCAAACTTAGAAGTATGTTTTCTGATTTTTCTAGGATGATTTAGAGGAAGTTGGTAAGACAGAGGCTTACATTATTGACTGTCTAATTAGTATGGTTATGAAACTCTCCGAGGCTTCTTTCAGGCCCCTCTTCTTCAAGGTAAGAAGTCTAAATGTAATTCATCTGCATCAGCATGTTTGTGTTTTCCAGTGCACAGACACAGGAAACAGCTAATCTGCCTTTCACTTTCAGCTCTTTGATTGGTCCAAAACAGAGACTACCCTAAAAGACAGGCTGCTGACATTCCACCGAATAGCAGACTGCATTGCAGACAAGCTCAAAGGTCTCTTCACCCTCTTTGCTGGTCATTTAGTGAAGCCATTTGCTGAGACACTGAACCACGTCAACATTTCTAAAACTGGTGAGTTGTCAGTTACTGGCTACAGAGAGGCTTAGTCTTGATTGCTGAGAGGTTAATTTTAATTGCTGAAATATTACTCTTACAGGATCTAATTCACAGCACACATAATTCATTTCTCTCTTCCTCTGGTAAATGAGAAATCTTACTCTGATGGAATCAAAGGACATTTTGCATCCTTAGGCACTGTGCCATTACAAGGTTGAGACCACACGAAAATTTTCAGTTTCAGTCCCAGTGAGTTCCCTGAGGATGAAATTATGTAGAAAGAGGAAGACTTGTTTCTCTTTTTACTCTTCATTTATTGACTTCTCTTATATGCTACCTGGTGTATGCAGACGCCTCTGCTTTCTGAGCAAAAATAGGTATTACTCTTTTCTATGGGAAACTCTTTGCCCATCCCAGTTGTAGTGACGTGAAGAAACTCCATATCCACAGGTATGGCCAAGCACTTTTCCTGTAGCTATTCTCTTTTATCCCCATCAGTAGCAGACCTGCTGGGGCGGTAGCCTAAAGCCAGATACCCTGTCACATCCACTTTATTGTTCTGAGTGATGAGTACATAGTTGCTATGCAGTCCATCCCTTAGCTACACTCACAGATTAGCAATGTTTCTGTCCTGCAGGGGAAAGTTTTGCGTTTCCATTCTGTTGATGATTTTTTTTTCTTCTCCTTGGCTGGTGTGTAGATGAAGCTTTCTTTGACTCTGACAATAACACAGAGAAGAGCTGTCTGCTGTTGCAGTTCACCATGGACTGTCTGCACAAGCTCTTCCTGTTTGACACCCAGAAGTTCCTGAGTAAAGAAAGAGCAGAAACCTTGATGCAGCCTCTGGTTGATCAGGTATTGACAACCCCCTAAAACCAATTCATAGCTGAGGTTTTTTTTCCTTCGATAATTAAAAAAAAGATCAGGTGTCAGTCTTCCCACTTAACAAAAAGGGAGAGATTAGTTCATTGTTTTCGAGCTATAGACAGTATTGATTGCTTTGCCTACGACTCTGGATTACTGATTAATTTTTTATCCTTTTCTAAATGTCTTTGTTCTGTGAGGTTCATGCATGCTGTTGAGCTCTTGCAGACCAGTGCACTCCCACTGATGAGCTTTGATTCTGATTCTTGAGTACCTGAAAGCCAAAGCTACAAGTGTTTTTGGCTGGGTTTATCTGAGCCTGGATCTGTTTTACTTCCACAGCTAGAAAATGTGCTTGGAGGAGATGAGAAGTTCCAGGAAAGAGTGACAGCACACCTGATACCTTGCATAGCTCAGTTTTCAGTGGCAATGGCAGATGATTCTCTTTGGAAACCTCTGAACTACCAGATCCTGCTGAAGACAAGGCACAGTTCTCCTAAGGTTGCGAGCTTTTAGAATTTGAACTGGTTTTCTCTGTTGTTCTAGAAAATGGGAACAGTGCCCCCAAAATCAAAAGTGAATTAACAAAGTCACTGCTGAAATGCTAGACTAAATGAAAATACTGGTGCCATACCACAGTACTCCCAAGTTGTAGAGATGGGTGCAACATGCTCTTTTGCTCTCACTGTAAGCAGTCAATATTCCACATGTCTTTCATACTATGGGGTTTGGGTTTTTTGAAGGTTGGGTATCTGTTGGAATAAGAGATAATTATTCATGTATGAAGACAGGGGCACTTTAGAGGGGTACCTGGAAGACAGTTACTAGCTTTCAGACCTGTGTATTATATAGAGTTTTGTCAAGACTCTCCTACTGACAGGTTATAGATATTAAGGGAGTGTACTTGGTTTTTCATAGTGCTGAGCTAAGCCCTGATACTGTGATATGAAGTTAAAGCCCATAATATCAAATAACTTCCAGCAACATTACCTGCTTCTTGCAACCTGCTTTTTATTTGCCATTATGTTAACCCAGATGTTAATATTTAAATTAGCTTAAAACTAGTTCCCTTCAGTAATGGAAGATTTTAACCTTGTAATAAATGGAAAGAAGGCAGGGGTGGGGGGAAACAGGGAACTATACTGTAATGTTTGTTTTCTTACATAATTGTTTTGGTTTAGGTCCGATTTGCTGCCCTGCTTGCTTTGATAGAAGTTGCACAAAAACTGAAGGAGAACTACCTGGTCCTGCTACCAGAATCTATTCCATTCTTAGCTGAACTTATGGAAGGTAATGTTCTAGACTGGCATTAGTGAAGGGTGACTTATTTCAAAGATTCAGACAGGCTCATAACTGCTATAAATCTTATGAATTGAAATATGGTAGCTTATACTGTGCAAAATGCAAACTGAAATGGATTATATCAAACACACTCATGAAGGTCAGTTAAATAACAGTAATTTCTTCAGTGTTGTAGCCTGCACACATCTCCCCATTTGCAAATTTTAGATCAGTGTCACAGTCAAAAGAGTTTGCCTAATTCAGTGACCAAATATTTCCGAATAATAATTTCATATATGGTGTCTGAGGATGGTTCTAGCTTTGATGAGTGATGAAGCGTTCCTAGGGTAGCCTTGTAATCACTGCTCTACTTAATTCCTGCTTAATTTCTTTTCCTAGATGAATGTGAAGAAGTTGAACAGCAGTGTCAGAAGACAATTCAACAACTGGAAGTCATTTTGGGAGAACCACTCCAAAGCTACTTCTAAGTTGTTTTCAAGTTCTGTCTGAATTATGTTAGCTTTACACATTCAGGTGTTACAGGCAAACTGTTGTAACTGTTTTTATCAGAGCCAAGATTTTAACTTTTTAATAAAATATTTTAAGAATCTGGCTTTATCATTTCTGGATGGACTGGGTACTTTTCTTAAGACTTTCCCTTAACTGCTCTTTTCTTAAAACTGGAGCAGGCTATAAACAAATCCTGAGTGACAACATGTGAGACTTGCTGAATTCCACTGTGCTTGGGGTATACAGTTACTGTCCCAGTGGAGGGGCTGTTGTGCTACAAGGATGGTGCTCACTGGGCCAATGCACTGCAATCCTGAGAATCTGGTTCTTTCTGTCACCTATAGGGACGTAAAACGTATACTCACTGAAGTTACTGGAAAAGAAGTTCCAAGAAACTATGATTCATGTAGGCACTAAATCTGTTTTACAGTCTTTAAAGACTGCTACTGATTAGCTGAAGTTAAAGAATAAATGGCTTGCTATGATAATGAATTTACCCCAAAACTTACTACTTGTTTTGCCCCTTGAGGTGCTGGTTCATTACACTGGTACTAAGAAAGGCAGACTTTGTAAAATAGGGTTTAAAAGGCAACTGCATAGAACTGACACTATACAAAGGATAATCTTACATCCCATTGGGTGCTGGGAATGAGCCTCTGTCCAGGGTGCAGCACGCCATGTAGATCCCATACGTGGAAAGATTACCACATCAGGCTCTTCCAGGATTTTCTTAAAACTGTTAATTGTGTCTGCTGTCAAACCAAAAGGACATTCCCATGAGAACATCTGCTGAACTCTTAGATAAAGGCAAGGACACACGAGTGGCATTACTGCCATGAGGAGCTGCCTACCAGCTCCTCTGTTCCAATCAGCTGGCTGAGCTTATCCTGCAGCCAAGGGGCACGTACAGCACAGCAGGGCACTGTCCTGAAGGCCAGCCCAGCCCCAATGCCTGCTCAGGTTAACTGGTCTGTGGATCACTAATTCCTTGATGGGGAAATGGTTCTTCAGTCAGGGTCACTTTGCCAACCCTGAGATACTGGTTAAGACAATAAGCAAAACAAAACAAGATGATAGACCAAAAAGAGACCATAGCTACTTAACTACACTTAGAGAAAAGCAGAGTTCACGTATGTTTTTATTGATGCTTTTTATACATTAAATCTGGTAATTTAAACTCTTTTAGTGTACATCTTATTCTTGAAATTGCTTCATTTTTAGCAGTCTTAAGATATACAGGGACATCCTTCAGGCATGTATTGACAAACAGTAACTTATTTTTAAAAAGAATATAAAAAGACTGACATTTGTACGGAAAACTGAATAGGAACAGCTTATTTCACATAGATAGTATTTTAATACAAGACTGAGAAAGGATTTGTTCTCTAGTACACTGCTGAGTAGTCAAGTGCCCTCTCAGCTGAAACCCTACCTGGACTGCCTGGATTCACACATATTTTAAAAATGAAACCCACAAACACCTACTTCAGACCCTAAGGATTCTTAACCCAGTTAGGAGCCACTTCAGATCAAACAAGCTTTCAAAAGTTCATGTAATTGAAACCAGCTAAACCACTTTCCCAGGCTTCCCTTTGGAAAACTAAAAGCTGGAAATCTTGGGCCCTTGTAAGCAGGTGACAACCACAGGTGTCAGAGAAGGTGCTGTTGCAGCAGCAGGCTAAGAAGCAAGATCAAACTTCTTGCCTTTTGCCAGAAGTAATGGGTCAACTTTTGCTTAATCCAGCCTTGCTGTAAAGGTTATAGGTGCTAACATAAATTAAGACATAGAAAATTACAATCCATAGCTCTATCCTAAATAAATTATGAACGTCCCTTTTGAGGTGGGTAACTGTATCATTGGATCCTATTTCAGTCTCATTTCTACTTCACAATATCGAATGCATGGTATTGAGGAATGCCAAATGGTCATTTAACTTAAATACACAGAGTGCAATTGTTAGACACAGTATGATGCAGCATTTTCATATTGCTAGGTTCGGTGATACAGGAGATTTATCTGAGCAAACACTTGCCAGGAAACTGTCAACTACAGAAGGATTTAATCTTGCAGTTAGCATTTCTGGTACTTGCCTAACTCAGAGAGGCAAATGCAAAAGCCTAGATAGATTAAAGGCAGGCTCAGCATGAGTCAGCACCTGTTTGTACTTGACAAGGAGGCACTGTCATTAGAAGAGGTTAAATTCTTTTAGGACTCATTGAAAAGAACTACCAGCTCCTCACATCTAACAAATGAACATCTCCCGTGACTTCCACTGTGTTGATCTTTTCAAGTTGTTTAAAACGATGCTTGTACTCCAGAGTGTGAACACCGTTAATAGCAACTTTGAACTGGTAGGCATCACAGAAAATAATCAGCTGGAAAGCAAGAAGAGAAATAGCTAAGTTTTAAGCTCAGGTAAGATGCGAAAAACAACCTGATAACCTAGCCTAGACTTGGGCAAGACCTGTTTCTGTTACAGAGAATGTTTCATGCAAAAGCAACATTTAAAAACAAGAACGGAGCATCAATAAAATTCATAGAATCATACAATAACTTAAGTTGCAAGAGATCCATAAGAATCATCAAGTACAACTCAATTTAATTTAAATTTCCTCTGAGCAGAAGTTGAATTTTTGCAACTACTTGAAAAGAAAACTGTTATTAAAATAAAGACAAATCTCTGCTCTCTAAAGTCCCATTTAATCCTAAGTATTTTCAAGACATGAAATGCAGGAATAGCAGTTTATTTAAATCTGTATTAGTAATAGGACATTCAAGTGCCAATGCTAATCCATTTGGCAGATTTTCCAGTTTGACGCTATGTTTCAGTTAATCTTACCTCAAAGTACATCCCCGGACTGAAAGGGAAGTTAGCAACTTCCTTTTCTTCTTCTCCCCAGCTGTCATGAAGGTAGGAGTTTCTCACAAAAACTTTATTTTTCACTCGGGGATTCAGATGTAAAGCAATGTCCTTTGAGTCACTTGGTCTCAGATTTATTGCAAAGCTGGAAGATATTTTTTTAAAGTTTACTGCACCAAGGGTTTACAAACATGACACAGCAGTCCATGCCGTTCACTGAGTCCTTAGCCAATACTTGGGCTGCTTGGGAGCCAGGGCTGTGATTCACCTGAAGAACCAAGCAGCCAGCCAGCCAGCATGCACTTCTCTCCTTTACACAGAAACCTCTGCTGGAGGCAGCAAATGTGGGACATGTCCTTGCTAGATCCACGTCATCACTCACAGCTTTCTGTTCGTGTCTCTGCAAGAAGCTATTGAGCCAAGAGCTGCTCCCCTACTGCACTAGGAAGCCAGCATTCTCACAGGAACATACAGAGCTACCTGCTCCCCCATCTCTTTAACTCAGGCAATGGAGTGGGAGGCTTTGTTTTACCTAAAGACATCATTCCTTCTGCCAACAAACTGGTTGGACTCCAAGGAAAAGTTCAAGGATTCTCTCCATACATTTAAGACTGGTGGGACGCCATGCATACAAAACGTTATTTTGTAGGCAGCAGAGCTGTGCCCAGGCTGAGTGAATATTCTGCCATCTCAAACATGCCCACAAAACAGGATTCCTAAAGCAAGCTCTGGGGAAGGGTGATCAGAGGGAACAGTCATTCAAATTCAAATGAATGCTTCAACCTGTGGCAAAGACCTTACTGCATTTGAAGAATAAAATATTCCCTCCTCACCCAAATTAGCTCCAACTGTCAGACCGTTGCCCTCTTTTGAGAATTATTCAGTCCAGATAGGGAATACTGCAACACTTCCAAGTCGTGAAGTTCTCTTTTTCACAAAGAAAAAGAAACATCTACAACTGTGTGAAGTGAGTGAAAGACATGAAGTAACTTATAAGCTCTATATATATAGGTTTAAAAGCACAAACATAAATAGCAGACAACCTGCAGCGCTTTAACAGCCAAAGGCCTCTTCATGCTTATGAGCATTTGAGCACATTCAGCACTTGAAAAGTGCTAATAAACTCTTCAAGCCAAAAGAAGGAAAAGAAATGCTACTCTTTAAGTATTAATTATCCAATTCAATTTGAAGTCCATCCAAACTTCGTGGATAAGGACTCCAGACCTTGGATTCCAGTATGAACTCTGAATGCCGTTCAACCGCAGGGAAGAAACGTGCCCTGAGGAAGCAGGAGTGCAATACACACATACAATGTGAAAAGCATGCTTCTCATCACTTGCACTACTTGCTGCATTTCTAGGCATGTTTTTGCAGAGCCAAAACCACCCTTCAAGTAAAGGGCATGCTGAAGCACAGACATTTGCTCAGCTCCATTTTGACTGTATTGGCTCCCCTCCTCTCAATCTTTATTTCATGTTTGGAAAATGTCTTCTTTGCAAGCTGTTGTTCCCAATTTTCTATCAAAATTATTGCTCATATTCACCTACCAGCTTTCATGGAATCACAGAATGGCCTGAGTTAGGAGGTTCCAACCCCCCTGCCGTGAGCCGGGACATTTCACCAGACCTGGTTGCTCAGGGCCCCATCCAACCTGACCCTGAACACTGCCAGAGATGGGGCATCCACAATTTCTCTGGGCACCCTGTTCCAATGTCTCACCACCCTCACAGCAACAAACTTTTTCCTCATATCTAACCTAAACCTACTCTCTTTCAGTTGGAAGCCATTCCCCCTTGTCTGTCACTACATGCACTTGTAAATAGTCTCGCTCCATCTTTCTTACAGGCTCCCTTTATGTATTGGAAAGCCACAAATAGGTGTTCTCAAAGCACTTTTTTTCCCAGGCCAAACAATCCTTATTTTCTTAGCCTTTCCTCTTAGGAGACAAGCTCCATCCTTCTAACCACTCAGTTACTGTCACTTAGGTACCTTCATGCTTATAGCAAGGAGGTTTTTCAGAGAAATACCGTAACACGCAGCATTTGAGCACACCAGCAGCTCGCCTCACTTACGTTTCACCTATTTCTGCCAGTTCCATTACTCTTGGATCTCTTTAGAATAAAAGCTGTCTCTGTACAGTACATTTCCTCCCACTTCCTTCACAATGGAAAGCCCTGAACAAACACACAAATTTGTGAATGACACAGGTTTAGTAGGTAAGACACCCAGGTTTTACCTTCACTTTTCACAATGGAGCTGCTCTTTTAAGTCCTCTCTAAAGCGATATCCTGCTGGTTCCTGAGGAAACTGCATTGTAGTTTCAGATGATTCCAGATGCAAAGTTGCAAGTGAGTAAGGATATACAGAGGCAATGGAAAAGCCTACACATTCTCAAGAGTACCTCAGTTAAATAACAGAAAAAAAACATCAGTAACACATACCTCTTTGGGTTTTTATTGACCTCTCCTTTAATGGCAATTGTGCATCCTGGACGAAGTGCAGTATCAAGTTTCCCAACATAAGGAACACCCTGGAAGTACACCCCCAGTAAAAAGTTTGACTGCGACTTACTTTTTTCAATATACAGGCTGAGCTTTACTATGGCAGGAAGAAATCTGGCATACAATTGCAAATCTGCACTTACAGCTAAAGTTATTCCTACCAGCATATTGAGGGATCCTAATACTACAGCGGAAAACTTAAACTGAGATAAATGCATCAGTGTATTGGGTTTTAATTTAGACTACCACCTTGGGTTCATAACAAACATTGTTTACAGCTACTTCTGCCACTAATGGTGGAAGGAAGGGAAGAAGAGGAAACAAAAAAAAAAAGAAAAAAGTAAGCATGAAACTCCCTGTAATAGTTTAAATTCATATCATATAATTACTCAGACTTATACCTGACTTCTCATCTCTAGGAGTATCAGTTTTGGTTTAAAGAGTAAGACTCATGCTAAGGTGTTTTGTTGTCCCATGGTTGCATAAGTACTAGAAGTAGAGTCACTAAGTGTTCTGTCCTCCTGGCAGCAGTTCATAATGATAGACAGTGCAAGTGTTTTATTCATCTTACATTTTCATTGTTTGAGAGGTTATTTTTATCAGAGAAAAGAAGGGAATAGAGAAGCACTTCACTTGTATGTTTTTGCTGAAGTCCACCTCTTGCAAATTACAATATTGCGTGTTATTTGGTTTTGAAAAAAAGACTGAAGAAGGCAGGCTGTCAAGTGACAAAGCATCTAAAATTATGGCACTCACTGCAACTTCACCTTCTCCACAAATTCTATCTGTATATATTCCTGGCTTTCAACCCTTTTTCAACTTGAGTGCAGTCCTTACTCCAGGGTGGATACAGTCCACCTGCACAGGTTTGCGCAAAAAGATGAGCACTCACTCCATCTATACCCCACGTTAGCTGGGTGCAAGTTCCACCCCCAAGGTGCAGTGCTTGCATCCAGCCACCTGAAGTGTACACAGGGATCTGCCAGCAAGAGGAAGATCTAGCAGACAGGTTCCAAGACACACACGTTAACATAATATGAATGCAGAATACTTTTGGTTTGCAGGTACTCCCTGCAGAGAAAACAAAGTACGCTTATTTGGAAAAAAAGTTTGAATGTGACTTGCTCCTTTAAAACTTCAGGTGCTTCACTTTTTATTTCTTTGTTTATAGTTGTGGACGCTGTGTTTATCTTTTGGGTTTTCTAAATAATTTAACAATACTCTCATTTGTACTAGCAGCAGAGAAGATTATCCTTTAGAAAACCTCACTGATGATCTTTCTCCAGTTGACTCTCAATTCCTTTGTCTTGTCTTTTGTGCATGTCTTTTTATGAATAACTGAGGTATTTTTGATTTTTTTTACTCCACATTTCCCACAAATCTACAGGAGACACTTACCAATTGTGAACCATTTGGCATTTCCCCCTACAAGAGAAGAAAAGAACATTATCTAGCTTATCAGACAACAGGGAGATTTATTCAACCTTTTACAAACATACGTACATTTTCTGTGCTTATCTTTGTTACTCCTAGAGACGATGGCTGAGAGCCTTGTAAAGACTGCAGAAAGAGAGATATTTAGGTGTCATTGCTAACATCATATAACTTTAACATAAAGTTGGTTTAGAACAATGTAAGGATCATCATGCTTTTAATGGTGAACTGTTAAGATGGATATCTAGGGCTACATTGATGAAAAAGATAGCCTACAAACCCCTACAAACTACAGAAAAGTTCTGAAGATCAATTGCTGAAGCCAAACCTCAGGAGATTTCTGAAGATCACTTCATTACAGTCAGACTACTGTCAAGCCTTCAGCATCTGAGGGTACCCACAGACTTTTCCTTGCTGCGGTAGAAATACCAGTATGGCAGGTCCACACAGGGGGACTCTTGGGATTCTAAGCAGCCCCCCACATCCTTGTCCCTTCCTATGGGAAGGACAGATGAGCAACATGGCCACACACAGACAGTTCCAGCCTAGACCTAGCAGACTGGGTCCTCAGGTTGTTTATTTCAACATTAACCTTCAACTTCCTCCTCAGAAAAGTGTATTAGAAGCAAAGACTAAAAGGAAAGAATTGCCTTTCTCCATTCCTTTCTTCCACAAAGGATAGAGCATCAGCAGGCACAGATTAAACCAAGTGTATGTTTTGTGCTTGGATCAGAAACCAACCTACAGTACCTGCTAGCCCTCAAGTTCTTCTTGGAGTCCGTCCTCCAAGATCAGGATGCAGACAGCTTTTGCAGGAATATTATTCTGGCAACATGCCCAAGGCCAAGTGATTGGACCCATGAAAGTCTGTTTACAGGCTTTGCAAATGATCTTTAAACACAGGAGACCTATGTTTAAAGCTTAGACTTCATTACGTGCAGCTTCGCCTCCTACCAAAACCATTATTAGTCTGCTGACCTGAGTTAGACCTGATATTTGGCAGCAAGAGTCAAAAGCTTTGCCCACAATGTAGTGAAGATGTAGCAGAAGAGACCCAGAATATTACACAGGAGTACATAGGCTATCTTAGTGAGTGGCAGAAAAGGGAAAAGGCATTCATGTTCTGTATCTCCCTGGAATTCATCACCTCCAGTTTCTGTTCTGAAGGTCTAACTCTTCCAGAACAAAAGGATCTCTCCTTCTGCCCAGGGAAAAACTCCCTGTTGGTTTATTCTCAGTAGCAGATCTGGCAGCTGAGAGGAGGCACAGCACAGCGTTCACTTTAATTCACTGCAGTTTGGTCCATGTACAAGTCAAGCTACAAAGTCTGAGAAAGAATACATCTTCTCATCCCCATAAATGTACGCTTCTGACTTCACTCAACAAATCGGTCAGTTTAGCAGGAAAAACAGGGCTATGTGCACAAGGAGTTCCAGCTGTCACTGACCTTGGCATTTCAAAGCCAAGGAACAAGTTACAGCCATGGCTAAACTCGTCACTTAGCACTGAATACTCAGGAGCTCATTCTGGAGCCTCTGCAATATTTGCAAAAACCAATCCACTCCTAGACTAAGTATTCAAACAACTCTTATACCATCTGTCCTGTTAACTTTGTAAGCCATAAACTTTTGTCACTTTCTTGCCCCTAACTGCAAGACTGAAACAGGAAGACAGAAATCCTCATGAGAGTCACATGCTAAAACGTGGGGGAACCAAAATCTCCTTATTAACATTAGACTGTGTAGCTGCTTGTCCTTCCTTCCTTTTCACCATAAATCCTACTATGCAGTTCAGCAGGACAGAGAAAAGGAATCAAACTAGTCAGCTATCTATACAACTTACCTTAGAAACAAACTCTATGGTTTTGATCTGCACCTTGCCATATATTCCAAGAGTATCTATTTTTTCAAGGCTAATTCTGTGGTTGTAGAGCAGCAAGTGCTTTTTGTTCACAGTCACCTAAAGAGACAGGAAACAAAACAGAAAAACTTTGTTAAACATACATTACACCAGCCATGTATCAAATAGTATGCACGCATCTCTGGTTTACACTGGTTGGGTACAGAAGCAATTCTAGGAGTGTCCTAGAAATATCAGACCAACTAAGTTCAGCTCATCCATGATTCAGTCTCCCTTTCCATCACTATGAGGGAGATTTATTTGCCAACACTAAAATTTGCATTTCACACCTTTGTTTCTAGCACCCGATCATTTACCAGTGTGGTATTACCAATGTAATAGAATCTATTATTGCAGTCTAACAGAGCAAGACAAATACACCTCACATGTCCCCTCCAAGAGGACTGTCCTACACTAGCCACAGAACAGGTTTATCCCAAGATTAGCCCTTTGCACATACAGAGGGAAGGGTGGAGTAGCCACTAGCCATGGCAGGAAGTTCTTGCCTACTCATCCAATTTAGAGGGAAGCAATACAAAATTAAAGGTCTGATTTAATTAGCACCTCTTTAAAAGCTCCAAACTTTTCTTTAGTTAGACTATACCTAGGACACAGAGACACCTAGTCCTCCAGTATTTATTCCAATTATGCAAAATACATCTATTTTATTGGCCTGACAACGGCTGCAGATGAAGAATCGACCCAGACTCACCTGGAATTTATCCTTTAAAATCATGATGACAATCTCAAATGACTTTCCTTTTTCAAAGGGCATGTCATAAGTGATCTCCTCCCAGCCCCACTTCTCCCTCTCCAGTGTGTTGCAAACAATGCAGCCAGACCTTTTGAAGCGGGGGTTGAAATGGAATGCCACATCAGCTCGAGGCTTTACGCTGCTGCCGCACTGTAAATCCACCTGGAACCTAATCATAAAAATAAGACAAACCACATTCAGCTCAGTCATTCAAGAACTCACCTAAAAGCTTGGCACATTTGTGTTTTACTGTGGAGCCTTAGAACAGAAAAAATGAATGTCATCGGATAAGAAAAAATCCACAAACAAACATTTGTCCTCATCTCTTCCTACCTATTTGTGAAAGGTTCTCCCACAATTTAGTGCAGTGAATACAAATGTTTAAGTATTTATTTAATGGTCATCATTCATATGTAAACTGCTCACTTACTGTGTTCACTGCCTTCCCTCCCATCACCTTCAGCAGAATATATCAAATGAACCTCAGGTAAGGTCAGGGAACAGAACCCCCTTACTGGGCACAAGCACTAGTCCATACCTCCTTATCCCAGTTTAAGTTAATTCCTACACACTACACATTCAGTTATCAGTTTTGTTAGTCTCAGATAACCCTTTAAGCCTGCATTCAATCTGATGCTATCACAAGGATTTAGATCAAGCCTTTGTGTGACATCCTAAGTAGGACCCCGGAAACATTTTAATCCATTACATTCTTGCCCACATGGTGACACTGCAAAACATGACACCACAGCCACTACCTGTCTGCATCATCAGGAACAGTCCCATGTATCACAATCAGCTCTCCAGGAACAAGGCCACCATGTATTGTCCCAACATATGGAATTGTCTAGAAGAGGGAAGAACAAAAAAAGAAGAAAAAAATATTCCAATACCATTTTGTGATGGAGGCAAAAAGACCCAAAACAGTTTAAAAATTAGTATTCTAATCCTTAATTATATGATGCTCTAGAACATTAAAAGAAACACAACTAGCTTTTGATATAAAAGAAACCACAACAGGAAGGGAGAACCTGGCATATTTTCCCCGACGAAAACCAAGCTTTTCAGATAAAATTAAAACTAAAATTTCCAACCTCCATTCCTAGCTCTCACATGAAGAGTCGTAATATGTTAAAGCTTCACTATTCATAGAGCATACAGAGCATTCACTTCAAACTAGGTCATTCCCAAGGGCTGACTATTATCAGCCCCTTGATGGTACCAGGAGGCAACTTCCACAACCCTCCTGACCCCAGGCTACAGGAGCTGCCTTTTTGCTTGCTTTTGCTCCATTACAGAAAACAGTGATAGGAAGACTACGTCACAGAGTGTCTTCTTAGTAAAACCTACAGAAACACAACAAAATACCTCATCCTAATCAGCTAAGAACTGCAAAGTGCACTGAAATAGCCCTGTTCAGGAGTCTTGGATTATATGGTGTCTACAGTATGCAGTCTGGCTCAAAGCCTCACTACCTTTTCTTCCTTATCAATAGCTGGAGAAGGTAACATATGGATGTTACACTGAACTGAAAAGGCAGCATGGTGAGAGTTGTTAAGCCATTGGGAGGGATATGTCAGTTAAGATAAAAGCCCCAAACACCCGGGCACAGCTCACTGGCAAAGACTCAGATGTGCTGACAGAAGCCCTACCCTAATCATCTAGCATTTCAGGAAGGGATGGGAAGCACTTAAACATCAAACTGTGGAAGTTCCCAGGTGCCTGGCCCAAAAGCAAAGTAGTAAGTCTGCATCTCATCACATGCGCTTCAGATTGAAAAAGGAAGTAAATGGTAGAAAACATTGCCTTTGCTCTGGTTAACAGACAGGAAATTTTGCCAAGGTTGGTTTTGGTAGTTTGTAAGATTTTTGGATATCTTTGAAATGAAACATCAATTGCAAACAAGAGTTCCAGTAATTTAACAACAAAAATAATGAAGACATTGGAAATACTACTCTTGAATGGAATACTGGACCATAAAATGACAAGCTGAGATTATTTTAAAAATATATAGATCACTGCATGAAACAGACAGATATGCAAAGGATGAATGTTTGCTGACACATATTCTTGTTAATCTGTGAGAAAAAAGGAATGACAACAAAAAATGTCTAAATCCAGAGTGTTGATCGTTTCTGTCAGTAGATACACATCCTTTTCAGCCTGCTCTCCACTTCCCTTCTCAGCTACCCACCCACTGCATAAAAGCTAATTCAGAGTCATCTTCTGCATCAGGAAAAACACCCAGAACTTGCTTCTCAAGCAAATTGTCAGGTTGTTTTAAGTCTCATCATTTTTATTGGCTTTAGCAGGTGCAGTAGAAGAGGACCAAAATGTGAAACTGAGTGTTAAAAGTGAAAGAAAAGTGAAATCCGTTTGTTTACTGTTAGTGGCTTGGTTCCTTAAAAAGCTGCACACCAGAAGATCATTTTTATTCAAACAATAAGAACAATAATAATAAAAAAGAAAAAGTGTATCTTGATTGTTCTCATTTTTACACTCTGCTCCTGAGGGGCAGTAGCTCTACTACAATAAAGTAGTAAGTTACTGGTTCAGTCTCCAAAGACCAACCAAAGAAACACACACAGGTCAGGGATACTGGGACTTAACCACTTTAGTGAAGCAAAGTTCTATATTCCTGAAAAGGAGCTGTGGCAAAAGCACTTCTTTATATTCAAAAGGATGCATTTATTTAAAAGAAAACTCTTTTTTTTTTTCTTTACAGGCCCATCAACTCTTCAGAAGCTGAGATGTGGAATCAACAAGACCATAATAGAGCATTTTCTGGGTGCAATACTACAGACCCAATGAGACTCTGTCATCACAGAATGTGCCTGTAATTTCCTCACATCTCAAGATGCTTTTCTACTACTTTTTCCTCACTTATTAAGAATAATGCTTGTCACATGACATGATCTACCATCATCCTGTCTTTCTTCCAGACTTCCAAAATTTAGCTCTAAAGCTAAGTGCTCAATGTCAACTGAGTCTGAGAGGTCTCAAAGACGATGTTCTTCCTAAAAGAAAATTCCAGTTTTCATAAAACAAGGATAGATTATGGTCTTACAGAGAAAAGGACTGTGACAACAGCTTTTATCCAGTATGCTAGATATCAGACAGCTGCCCCACCAGATGGAACATGACAACATTTCTTGTCAGATGGGTGGCGTAAAGGGCGTAAGAGGAAAGTAGATTTTCTGGATGCTTGAGAACAGCAGAGTAATGAAGAAATACATCTCAGACTCAAACCTGTAACAAAGCTCTGAAGTTTTGCTGCTAATGGAACAAGGTACTGAAACAATAACATTTTCATAGCCTGCCCTGCTACAGAAGGGCTGAGGTTCTGGTCTCTATTGCCATGCCTTGCTCAAAGCAAGGTCAGCTGGAGCAGGTTGCTCACTGCCTTGTCTGGAGGCTGCGCTGAGGTCACTGGCACAGTCTTTCCCAACTCTGCCTCCGTATTCCAATCCCAAATACTCATTCTTTTTCCCACAATAGGCTCGTGACCTCTAAGCTCTAGGTGAATTCTCCTGCTAAGTCTTTTCACTCATCATACTCATGAGGCCCCTTGCAGCCACCCAATTTTGCCGGACTCTTAGTCTCTCTCTTACACTACTCATTTGTCCTAAACATCTCCTAATTCTTCTCTTCATATCTCCTCTCCTACCAAGATCGCCATCTACCAACTTTCATCCTCTCTTTCCTTTTGCACCTCAGTCCTTCCACCTTCTGGATAATCATACAGCTTTCCTTCCTCTTCCAGCTGGGTTCTTGTGAAGGAGGTTGAAACTGTTCCCCTGTCATCCCGAACTCTATACACTTTGCAAGCAGTGACCATATACTGGGAATAAACAATCAGATTCACTGAGGGCCCAACAGTGTGACAGTGCAAAGCTGCAACAGATAAGAAGTCCTGTGCACGTCTGTGTTACCGTACATTCCTCATAAATACTTTATAGATTTTAGTATTTTTAAAGGGGTCTAGTACAGAATGATAAAAATGCTATTTCCTGCAGGTTCAAATGAACTACCTTTTTTAAGACACAACAAAAAACACAGCTTCAGGTCACCCCTTTAGGGTAAGCCAAAGTCAGGCTGCTGTCACACTCCATGAGAATGCTAGAACTTTTCAGAGAAAGTTTTCAGACTCTGAGCTAGGCAAACAACATTCTGTCAAATGAAGTCTGCTGAATCATGTCAGCTCAAGTCTTCCCTAGAAAACAGAATTTATTATAAATCAAGATATGAACTATGAAAAAAGATTCCAAGTTTGTTCAGACTGAACTTACAGGCACCACAAAATAAACATTTCATGAGAGCTGCCAGGCACCACCCATGTTTACAGAGAATTAGAAGTGAAAACACTTCTTATACTTTCACTTTCCAGCACATTCTGCAAAAATGCCAGACATCTAAGTAAGCTGTACATGAAACAGGATTATCCTCCAAGGCTTACAGAACGTCTGTCCTGTTTTGGAAGTCCTGTCCATTTGATTTCTAAACACCATCAGCTCTTCATGTCACCTGTGACATTCTCCCTCAAACACCTACGTGACGGAGAGCTCTCAGTAGCATCCCTCACTGTGCAAAACAGTACTATTGACATAAAACAGCAAAGTCCCATTTCCCAAGGGAGGCATTGTTAACATGACAGAGGAGTTACCGGGCTACTGATTGTCTTCTGGGATGTATCCAAGGCCAGTTTACATATTTCTTTCTGTGGTGTATCCAAGGTCAGTTTACGCATTTCCTGCTGTGGTACACCCAAGGATGTCATCTTCCCTCCTCCAGATGAAGTTTGTCACTTCTGTGTGGCCACTGCTGGAGTGTATTTAAAGAACTCACTGATGGGGCAACACCAAAGAAGGGATCCCTTTGAAAAAAACCCAAAAATTTTAATTAAAGAGAAACAAGGTGACATGACATGAAGTGAAACCCTCCAAGGTACAACTATAAATAGCACAAGAAATGATGCAAACATCTTCCCAGCAAATCTGCTGGAGTTTTGAAATATGAAATTAAAAGGCTTGCTTAAAGAGCTAAGATGCCACACTGGCAAACAATGTCAGCAGCAGCATGCTATCCCCAGATTTCCCACGGCAGACAAGTCTTAGCACCTTGCCTTTTCCATCTTTATATTACATAAAGCTAAGAAATAGTAGGCAAAGACAAAGAGAAACAGAGGGCGTTTAGTATTTCTTCCTCCAACACATACAATCTCTGAACTTCACAAGTAATTACAGGAGTTTGTAAAACTTCAATTAAATGCACAACATTAATATGAAATAAAGCTTGTGAGCATACTCAGCCACACTGCAACTTCTTTAGTAAATCCTTTAACAAAGTGACCAAAATTCAGGGCCCAATCGAAACTACTAAGTATTATTTCTGTTACACATTCTGGAGAAACAAGGTAGCATGTAAGCTGCGTGGTGATGACAGGCAAACAGGAAAAAAGACAAAGGTGAGGGCTCTAGCAGCACTACTGTATGACAACAGCAAGCAATGTTACGAAGAAGAAAAAAAAAAAAAAAACCAGAAAAAACTCCAAAACAACACAAAACCCCAGAAAAAACTCCAAAACAACACAAAACCCCAAGGTCTGCGGCCTGTTCCACAGGGGTTAATCTTCTGCAATGATTAAACAATAGAGTGGTCCCTTTCGCAACATTTCGCTTATCTTGTTGGAGATTTGGACCAGATGAGTATTACCTCATCCACTTAAGACCAGTATCTAGAATACAATTCAGAGAACATAAGGTGCCAACACTGCACAACTATTCTGCCCTTCGATTTTCTCATGGGATATTACCATAAATTCAATTTTGCCCGTGCAGGCAAATCTTATCGATTTCATTTTTAAAAGGACAAAATAAAGACCAAAGCAAACAATAATTTTGCCTTTACTGTTGTAAAGTCCAACAGCAGACCGCACGAAAACGAAACCTACAACCCAGCAGCCTGCTCTCTGAACTTCCCGTGTGTGCAACAGCAATCTAGATCCTGCTAGGAAAGGATCCTGGCACAGGATCTTGGCAGACCAGGTGGCACTATGACAAAGCGATGAGTTAAGGGTTTTCTTGTTTGCCTATAAGTATTTTATTGACAAGGTCACAATAACGAAGGAAAGCTGCAATTCAGGCTCTGTTTGTCAAAAGCAGGACATGCAACTGAGGAACCACTACCAGTGTCCGTGTTACACCAAATCTCCAACACGGCAAGTTAAGGTCCCCTGACTGTGCTTTGAGAACTGAGATACGTAGGCTGCCCTGTTATCTCACACATTGCAGGGGCTGGAAATATCTCCCCCAGACAAACAGGAAACCATAGAGGTCAATAAGTAGCTATTATGCTTCCCACTGGGACACAGAGAAAATGTGTCCTTCATGAGTTACCTCCATGAGGGTAACTCCGGCCAGTCCTTACAATCAAAGCGAGATTTTGCACCAATGCGAACAAGGGTTGTCCAAAGAGAATTACCGAGATGATTTCTGGATATCTGCAAGCAATTAAAGCACAAAACACCGGCGGTGTCCCCCCATCCCTCGCTATAACCCCAATACTCCCGAACACTGGAAGGACACAGGACCGCTTTCACCAAGCAACCTCGGCCGCTTCACCCTTACAGCGACCCGAAGCATCCCCGGCTCCCCAGGGCCCCGCCAGTAGCAACCCCCCTCCCCGACACGCAGAGGGGCGGGAAGGGGGCGTGTCCCTGCGCTCTCCGCTCCCTCTCTTACCTGCAGGAAGCACCGCGGCGATCAGCAGCGCCCGCACACCCGCGGGACGCGCCCCCCCAGCGCCGCCATCGCCGCCCGCCCCGGCCCTGGCCCCGCCCCGGCCCTCACCGCGACTTCCGGCCCACGGTGACGTCACCGCGGCGCCTCCCGCGCGGGGGCTGTGGCGCGTGCCCGGCGCACCAGGCCCCGGCGCGCGCACGCGCCTCCTCCTGCGGCGGGCGGGCCGGACTGAGGCGGGGGGGCCCGGGCATACGCCTTGGGGGGTAAATGCAGCTCCTTCCCCTGCGAACCCTTCGCTTCCTCCGTGTTGTGCTTCCTCTGAAGGTCCCTTGTTACAGTTCAACCCCATGTCGTGACAAGACACAACTCGCACAGAATCACAGAATTGTTACGTTCTTTCCAGCCCTCTGGTGATCATCAAGTCCAACCCGTCTGCCAAGGCAGGGTCACCTCGAGCAGGTGACACAGGAATGTGTCCAGGTGGGTTTTGAAGGTCTCCAGACAAGGAGACTCCACGACCTCCTTGGGCAGCCTGTTCCAGTGCTCTGCCACCCTCAATGTAAAGGAGTTATCCCTCATGTTCTTGGGTTTTAGTTTATGGCCATTGCTCCATGCCCTGTCACTGGGCATCACTGAATAGAGTCTGGCACTATCCTCTTGAAACCCACCTTTGAGATATTTATGTGCATTAATGAGCTCCCCTCTCAGCCTTCTCTTCTCCAGACTAAAGATGGGGCCCAGCTCCCACAGTCTCTCCTCATAAGAGACACTCCAGGCCCCGAATCATCTCTGGCCCTCTGCTGGACCCTCTCCAGGAGCTCCTTGTCTCTCCCGTCCTGAGGAGCCCAGAACTGCACACAGCACTCCAGATGTGGCCTCTCTAGGGTGGAGTAGAGGGGCAGGATCACCTCCCTCGACCTGCTGGCCCCAGTATTCCCAATGCACCCCAGGATACCATTGGCCCTCTTGGCTGCAAGGGCACTGCTGGCTCATGGTCAGCTTGTCACCCACCAAGACTCCCGGGTCCTTCTCTGCCAAGCTGCTCTCTAGTAGGTCAGCCCTCAGCCTGTGCTGGTACTTTGGATTATTCCTCCCCAGGTGCAGGACCCTGCACTTGCCCTGGTTGAACCTCCTTAGGTTTCTCTCCACTCAGTTCTCCAGGCTCTCCAGTGACCCGCGATGACCGTGGTCATTTCTGTGACCAGACCCAAAGACAGTTTCAAAGCTCACACTGGGTAATGCGCTGCCCCAGGACCTTTGTCTTTCTGAAACCTGGAAATCTTACACCCAGCCCAATCTTAAAACCACCACCACAAGGCTGTGCTTCCATCCTTCTCTTCCCTTGCAGGCCCCACTAAGAGTGACTTTGGCAGTTTTTGTCTAGTAAGCAGTAAGGTAAATGAAGTGCCTTGCAGTTTTACGGCTCGTGATGCATAGCTACGGTCTGCTCAGAGAAGCACTACTTCAAGTTCCCCCTGTTAATACGCTGGATGGGGAAAAGATGAGCGCAAAAATAAGAATGCAATATAAAAGGCTCACAAGCTGCCCAGTATTTCTTTGCCTTGGAAAAAGCAGTGTATGTGACTATAATGAAGTTAGAATGGCATTCAGTCACTTGTCACAAAGACCATTACAGTGTCTTAGCTAGATAATATCCAGTCTTCTATTCTACAATTAACCAACACAAAAGCCCCATCTCAAATCATATCTACTTGCTAGAGTTCTGCTGATAGTTGTAGGATTTCTGCTTTAAAGGGTTCATCAGCTTAGCTGTAAAAGATTTGAAGGATTCATTCACAGTAAGGTATGATAACACTTCTTTTGAGGAGAACTGCAGAAATGAGGCACTCAGATAAAAGAGCAGCAAAGCAGATTGCCTGGGGAAAGATACCTTAGAATCAGGCATGGTTGTGAGAGAGGACTGACAACTATTGTGTGTAATCAGGTGCTGGCAAAAACCCTGCTATTCAACTGTTCTACCCAATTCCACGGCACTACTTAGAACAAATAAAAGGTCCTGAGCCTGAACTACCACTTAATTTTTCTTCAAAGCTATTTTTCCAGGCACTCTAGTTGAAAGAGCAGAACACTTTGATAAAACCAGACTGACAAAAGTACATGAAATACACTCAGCTGTCAGTATTAGGCTGCAACCTCAAAGCAGCTTTGAAAGTTCAGTTCAAACAGCAAAGACAGAAAAGATGCTGAAAGCTTGGAATAAAAAAATAAGATGCTGAAAGGAGAAGCGATAAGTGGAAGTGTTTCTAGAACCACAGAACTACTTTACTACTTATTGCTTTACTATTTCTTGGTCAGGGCTCTTTTACTTTTGGGAAGAAACAATCCAAAGGAAATAGAGTGATTTGAATTATGCACCAGTTCTTTACTGAAGCAGATCAACTGTTCAATTAACATGATTTTAGGCTGAGTCATAGGCAGTTTATGAAATTTGCAGGAAAGTCCCTATTTCAGCTCCCAGACCTGATGCAGCATTGACAATGAGTCAGTTGGGTTACAGCTTCAGCAGCTTTGCACTACACTGCTGTTGCTTTGTTCACAGACTGTCACTCTCCTGCTGATTTCTTGTGACTGCTATTTTTAGCACTATTTACTAATGGCAGTCCCGACAGCAAAGTCTTCCCTTATTTCCACAGTCCAAGTCCTAATTCAGGCTTTTTCTTTTAAAGCTACAATTTGATGTGTACTCAAGCATTGCTGGGACTATGTGTAATCCTGTCTGCAGAGACTTCTCGTGTTCCAGCACAATTTTGCTTGCTGGAAAAATAGAAATGCTTTGTCAAGACAGAGGCAGCCAATTTCAGCTGAAGGAAATATAGCAGCTATTCTTGGCCAAAAGGTAGCATATCAGCGAGGACCCTGTTACCCCTAAGGAATTTTACCTGCCTCTCCTGCCCCCCACTACAAGAATTGGTAGAGGAATATAAACACAAAACACCAGCAGTGCAGGAACTGCTGCTGCACATCAGCTGCTACCATACTCAACCACCACTCAAGCTGAAGTAAAGCTTTTATGAACTTCCTGCTTATTTTCAGCAATAATAAGTGATCTCTAAATCTTAAATATTCCCTTTTGGCTGCCATGAATTGTTTTGATTCATTTCATTGAAAACTGAACTGTGGTCTTTTACAGATTTAGCTTTCCATTCTGTTTCCCCTTTCTGCTTTGGAGAAAAAATGGTCCTCTGATGCAGCAGTATCAGACCACAACCAAATAAATAGGAGAGACTGAAAGTGTCTAGCACAATTTTCCACAGAGCTGTTGGATCTGTTACTGAGTCTAATAGTAAAAATGAATTTAGTTTAGATAAATGTAGTGCTTGCTGAGTGTTGTCAACACAACTGGATTTGATATAGTTTGTTATAATCACTTCTGTAATTGTACCATGCTTCAGTGTAAGCTTTTAACAGCAACATCGGCCATGCTAATAACATGGTCACTCAGAAATCTTGGAAAATTGAACTAGACTGATGCCCAGGCACTTTTAAAACTCTTTTTCACATACCTAGCGAGGTAGCTTAATAAATACCACTTTATTGGATAAAAAACAAAGGGTACAACCACAGACTGTTTTGAGTCCTCCTGTAATTTCTTGGTAAAGGAGCTGCTACGCTTGCTCCTTTTTCTTGCCATAAACATCTCATCTCACATCTGCACTTCTCCAAAGCAGAGGGCTGATGTCTTCCCTGCAGGGCCACAGGATTGCATCCAACCTGCAACAGATACAGCAGCATTACAAGCTGCTCTGTGCTTTGCAAGTCACTCATCCCAGCAGTGCTCTGGCTCTGCTAGATGCCTTAACTATCTGCTCCTGCTCTCCTGTTCCTCTCACTTTTCAGCACAGTGTCATAAAGTACATGGCTACATGCTATCCTACTTCTCCAAAGGAGACTTCTCAAGCAGATCTCCTGTCCTTGAGGCCAAGCCTGTAACCTGTGCCTCTCAGAGGAGCAAGCCACAGTCTAAAGTCAAGGCGAGAACATACACAGTCACACTCACTTGGCCCAGTATTTTATGCACAGTTCCAATTATAAAATTTCCATCAATAATGGAATTCCCCAGACTTGACACAAATAAACACTTGTCTCCATTAAGAAACCTGCCCATGGGAGTTACTCTTGGCTAATTTTTTTATGTTGTTGGGTGGTACCAGAATAACTGTAATTTTTCCCTAGTTAATACAGTACTACAGGCCACAGGGGTAAAGCCTCTAGCACACTGGACTGTTCAGCAGACATTTTGTGCTTGAGGACTTTGTATGATCTCAAAAGACTGACATTGCTATGTCTTCCATAGTTTTAGTAGAACTGTTTGTGCATTACAGCCTTTTCTGATGGAAATTATTCCCCTAGCTTCTTTGAAAGGCTTTAGATTCAAAGAGGACATGAGTCACCACCCCTTGGTACACCAACATTAAAATTTCAGTTGACAGCCCAGCTGGCTCAGCTTTTACTTAGCTACAAGTTAATCAGTGGCCTTCCGTAACTCTTCCTTGATATGTCTCTATTTAGTTCCAATGGCCATTCAGATCTTTCAGTTTTCAGTTTAACACTTACAAATCACAGGGAACAAAACAAAGAGTCATGGTTTTTTTAATGGGCTTACAGATTCAATAGCTTAAAATGCTACTGCTACTGCAGGAACTAACAAGTATTCAATTTTTTTGTTGCAATGCCTGATTTTTAAAGCAAAATGTGGAAGAGAAGCGTAAGAGCAAACAAGATATAGAATATATATGAGGGCCAAAGGACAAACAAGATACCAAGAAGTCACTAGATCTTTTGAAAACCAATTATAGGCCGTATAAGCCTTAAAACATATTCACCCTTTCTTTTTTAAATCAGTGACACGATACTCTAGGTTTCCTGAAGTAGTCAGGATCACTCCTTCATTTGCATTGCAATAGATAGGAGAGCAAACCTGTGCCTGTGGCTGCCCTGTCTGCACACCCTGCCACACCTCCGCCCCCCAGGTGGTTGTGCCACAATCTGCACACAGTGACTCAGTCCCTGCCTAAGTAGGGAGATAAAAACCAGGAAACATCACGCATCTGTGCAAAAGGAAAAACTGTGTGATGTTCTCCAAACTGGGGACTGTGACCAAACCCATGTTCCCTAGAACTCCACCTTCACACCTTCATCATCCTCATTGCAGTTGCCCTTGGATCTCCCTGGTGGGTCTCCGCAGTTACAGATGAGCTCACCCGCCCTCAGCTCTCCTGCATCTTCAAGGGAGATGTGCGAGGGCTGTAGTACCACCTCTCACCACGAGATGGTAGGTGCTTCCTGATGTTAGAGAGGATCAGGCTTCTAACAGACCTTTGAGCTAGTGAACTTCTCAGCTTCAGAGAAAGCAGAAGCAAAAGTAAATTAGGACAAAAAAAAAATCTCTTCATAGGATTGTGAATGAACTGAAGTAGGGGAAGCTTATATATATTGGATGCAAAGACAAAAACAAATTTTCAGCTTAGACTCACTACCCTAAGGATTTGGGTGCCCCTTTCTTACCCTGGCTCTTTCTGTTAAGGAACTTGTCAGATGTGTAAATTTCTTTTATGTCATCAACAACGTGAAACTTCAGTTATTTTTTGAGGCAAAAAACATTCCCAAATTAAATATTGGGTAATTTTGAAGCAAAATCATAATCAAAAAGAAAGAAAAAAAACAACAACAAAAAACAAACAAACCAACCCCCACTTTCATGTGGACATAAAGTTGTGTATCCATCCCATGCTGTACACAGATACAAAGAGTTGAAAGATGTAATTAACTAAGATTTTCTTGCAAGGAAATTACTTCTCTATATGCATCAGAAGGAAGAGTAAGTTAACACCATAGACAATTATTTCTCACCAATTATTTCTAACAGAAAGAAGCTACTTCGTCATCTCTTCTATAATCCACTTAAGGCTAACTGACCATAGCCATGGACTCAAGACTAGATGAATGCAGAGACTAGGAAAAGCACTTTTCAGTCAAAATGGGCAACAAGCTCAAGTCCTCTGCCCTTCTGTCCAGAACCGAGCCAAAATTTAAAATTTACAAGATATATTGAAAGTAGTTATGAATAACTAATTCCTTGGCCTTCATGGACAGAAGAACATGATCTGCTGCAAAAATTACACAAGTAGTCTGCTCTTTAATTTATTATAAATGCCATGCACTTTCTTTGACCTTGTTTAAGTAGTTCTGCTGTCTGACAAATAATTTCCAACTATGTCTGGCCACAGGTCAATGGTGTTACCCTAGCTTAAAGAACCATAAGACAGAATTTACATTTCTTTCCTCTTGCTAACAGCTTGACTTGGAACTGTGGGAGGCCTTCTGAGACAGTGAAAAATATGCAGTCTCTTTCACAAAGCCAGGCCAAGCTGCAGCTCTCCATTTTTCAGTAGTGGTTCAGGAAGAACCTTTGGTTTACAGTTTCTGTACAAGTTATTTCGAAGCAAGCACCTGGGACTATGCTGACTACCCCTGTCCTTTACAGGAGGTTCCAAAGGACAGTCCCAAACCCATCCTGCATTCCTCTCCACAGATCCAAGGGAAGTGCATTCAGAGAGTAAGGCAACTGGGCCCTGTCACCATTTTGCTGATGATACCCCATAGTAGGCCTCACAGGAAGACCAGGTTCTCCTGGAGCAGAGCACTGTAACTTTGCCATTGAAGAACAGTTATTAAATATCATATCTTAGATAAGGTTGCAGAAATGAAATAACACAGTGGTTTGGGCAGCTTCGTAGAAGCTAAAATGGGTGGCAAAGGCCACTGATCATCCTGCAGGCAGAGAGACAGCAGGCAAAAAAATGGAAATTCCTGAAGGAAGAGCAGGTATTATACAAGAATAGGAGAAAGACATAATGGAACAAAATTGATAGCCTAGTAGAGCCTTTTAGTGTCCAGTAACAGATTGGTTATTAATTCAGGAAAAGTTCACCCCATGCAGGTTTCATACCTCTCTTAGTCAGTAACTCAGATACAAGTTTCTAAATAAACATCTTTGTTCATCATCTTATCAAAATTAACTCATTTTTCATACGGAAAAGATCTAAAAATGCATCTTCCTTTCTTGAACAGCAGTATCTGTTGCAAACATAAGTGCTTTAAGGCGCCATGAATTTCACATATAAGGTATTTTTTACACAGCACAACTAGTTCAGTAATTCCAAGGTGACTGTGAGAAGGAAAACAGCTGTTTTCCTAGCTGTAATAAAAACAAATACAATAAAGTCAAACATTGACAATCTATATTTCTTCTAAAAATAGTACACATTATAACAGAAGATATAAGAATAAACGGAACACTCAGAACCAATATCTTATAAACAGATATAAAACTAAAAAAAGAGTGTGTACATCTCCATTTATGCCATACAAAGAGGGAAAAAAAGTATTTCAAGTATAGTAATGAGTAATCCAGTGTGTGGTGAAGTTTAAGGCTAACATTTTCAACTTTCAGAGCTGAATTTATACACAATCCACCTATGAACTCTCAGAAGCAGCTTTATTTCCATCAGACATGAACTCTTGCAGCTGACATTGACTTTTGAAGAGCTTCAAGCGATCAAATTCATCTTCACAAGACAACAGAGTTTCTTCAAAATTTTACAAGTTTTAGCCAGAAGTCAGGAAACTGAGTAGATTTCGGTTGATTCAGGAATGCTACTGCATCATTTAATATTCCCATTCTGATTCTTAGGTGAGGATTCCAGCTCCTAACTGGTTTGGATCTACCAAAGCAGAGCACATTATAATACCACACAGATATACCTGTGGTATGTTATGGGAGAGAAAAGCTGTGGGCATACATGCCAGCACTCATCACTCAGAGGAACAACTTAACACACAGATCCTAAATCATGCATGCAGTCAGCCCAAGGAATGGGAATTATGATGGACAAGCTGCATTATGAGCTATTTGCACATAGGCAGTGGATGCTTCTGCAGGAACTGAAAATAGCAGGAAGCCCAGCCACAGCAGTAGTCCCCAAAGCTGAATCTAGAGCATCTAAATCAAGACAGAAGATTACTTGCAAAGTTACAAGTTGACAGACATCTATTGGGAGACCCCAGTTCCTAGGAGAGAACCATGAAACACTTGAACTGCAGCCCCAACAAGACAGAGCAGTAAAATTTCCTCCTTAAAATGAGAAGCAGCTTTTTTTGAGAAACGATTAAAAAAATTCATTAGAAATTTCAGTTTTTTCTGAAAAAAATTAAAAATTCAAACCTCAAATTTAGGTCAATCTCTTTACCCTGAAACAAGACTTTCAGCTTCTTGAAGTCACTAAAATAAAGTTAATTTTATGTCAGCCCAGAACAAGTGCCTGACATTGAAAATGTTAGTCTTTACTTCTAGCTCCTCTGTAACCATATCACTCAGTATCTACAGTAAAGTGTTACTAGAGGTCCCTTTTCAATCTCTTACAGTAAGAAACTCAGCATACAGCATTAGACCTCCCTCAGCTTTGCTACTAATTCTTATTATTTCTACTTGAGAAAAGTAGACAGTGTATCAAGCTGCACCCCAGTCTAGTTTTGCCCCACATCTTGACCTGTGCTTTGGTATATACACCTATGTACATACTATATTGTCTGAGATGTCAGAAGAATGGTAGGAAAAAGACCAATTTCTGAAACATTTAAAATGTAAACAGTGTAATTCAGAGTATCAAATTCCTTTTAAAAAATCAGTCTAAACTACTGTAAGTGCTTTAATAACCATCCACCTTGGCTGTAGGTGAATTCAGCTGTTAATTTTCCATTAGAGTGGCTTTAATCAAAATATAGTGCTAGTTTCACACAAGAGTGCGACTACCTTGGTGTGGGACAGAATATAGGCCAACCCACAGGACTGTAAAGAAAACCACAGCCAGTGAAAAGGAAGTTACAGTCAATACTAACGATACCCTGTGGTGCCATCATCTCACACTGCAAAGTGAGAGGCATTTGATATGCACACTCAGAGTGTACACTGTCTTCAAGCCTTTGGAAAGTAATATTAAGCATAGAGCCTTTAAATTGGTTCTTTTGGCCCCTAACTGTTATGGGTTGAAAAGTCACTCTGAATTGCATGATTTCTTCTTAGGGTAAATATATGCCCTATTATGTAGTAGCATATGAGTAATTATTGTGTTAAACATCTGTTATTGTTTAATGTCCACTCTTGTTCATAAAAGAGACTTTGCTCAAATGTGATGTTGAATATTCAGTTAATTGTAACATGCAGATCCAAATTACTGCCTGGAACACTGAGGTGTTCCTGTGCCAAAAACAGTGTTACAAAGCTTAAAAAACAACTAAAAAGGAAGAGAAAGATTCCACTTCGTCTTGTACTAGGTAGAACATACAAAACTGTGGAAGGGTTACCAATAAGGCCAAGAGACGTGCCTTCTAACTGTGGCTTTCCCCAAAAGCAACAGCACACAACTGATACGGTTCTCAACTGCTGCAGTAAAAACACCGGTCTGGCCTTTTGATTCCTTTTCTGTTTAGGAAGGCTGTGAACAGCAGCAAAGAAACTGAAGGTATTTGCAGGCTCAAGAACACAACTTGGATGATTCCATCCACTTTTGGAAGGTTATCTTTGCAACCCTGAGGACATAAAGCATACATTTGTGTACACAGTAGATAAAGCTTACACAGTATACAAACCCTCAGTACAGGCTTTCTCTCTCTTGCAAGGGAAACTTCCAAAGTATTAGTGGTAGCTAGTCCCAGCATTTAACATGTACAGACTAACAACTTTCTTTGACCTAGAAGTCGTTCTGGTAAGTTCTGTTCCCTCTCTTGGGCCATTCCTCCTCCACCCATTTCAGCAGCACTTTCACAACATCAATTCTCTTATAAAATTTACAGAGATCAATCAGCTGCTCCACAGTCCGGTCACTATTCCGTAGCAAGAACTCCAAGGTGGGACTTTGGGGCTTCTGTTCAAGGAAACACAATTCATCATAAGTCATCCCCCACTTGCTTGCTAAATTTCTCCAGTTTTTCACTGTTGGATGGCAGGGATCCAGCTTTAGCCTCACTGTGTACAACAAGTCCTCATCATTGAGCATGTCACTGATGGTCGGTGCACGGAATAAGCACAAGGAGCAGGTGACATTTTCCTTGCAGGTTTTCTTGAGATCTGTAGTGAAAACCATTACATGGGAAGATATTAGTATCTATTGCTGTGGTATCATCGGGATCAAAAAGTTAAAAGCATAAAGGGTTGAGGAGTATTATGTTGCTTTGAATTGCTTCTGAAAAAGTCAGAATAGTGATATGCAATGCCCTTCCTTATGAAGAACTCATGAAATTAACTTTCTAAAACTTCTCTCTTCACTACACTCAGCATCTTTAATCAAAAGGACAGTAATTTTGAAAGTACCATATTTATACTCTGATAGAAAAGACATAGGATTCAATGCAGTGTGTGAGCTAGGATAGTCCCCTTTTTTGTTTCTGGAACCATGTAGCTTCCTTGAATCTGCCATAACCCCCACTTAAATCACCGACAGGATTATGTGTACATTCTGTGCATCTTGTATTCATGTGCTGTAGAATGAAGAAATGTTCCCTTGCTTTGCAAGGGCTCTTACAATAAAAACTGTCCCTGTTTAACCAAGAAAGCCTATTTTAAATGTACATCATGACAAGGAATACAGTGCATACTCCTCCATGTGTGAGAAAAATAAAAATACCAAGTTGCTGGAAAGAGGTGGTGGTATGTTCTAAAATCTGCATCAAATACTGAAAATTGCCATTTAGAAATCTCCTATACACCATAGTCAGCATCTCCCCAAAACTGGGAACCATGTGGTGCAATCAGACTATATTATATATTAATAACCCATAAAGGCATGCAGAAACCAGTTCAAGTTATACCTCTAGTGAAGCTCTCATACCAAGATCTTTAACAATGCAGCAGTGTGGGACAGTCTGAGCATTTTGGCTGCAGATACGACCTTAACTCTCCCTGCTCCTTCTTGAAAGCAGGAAGAATCTGGTATCTCCAAATAGTAGATAATGGACACAGCCTAGAAGCATTTTCTAAAGTTTCTGTGCTCCAGCCTCACTGTACAGCTTGAAATAGGGAAGTAGCTTGTCCTACTTCAGACAAAACTCTTTGAAAAAGGGGCTGATATTAATCCAAAGATTGATTAAAACCAACAGAAAACAGTGACACACAATTTACAAGTGCTGGATCAGAGGCCTGAACTGTATCTCTGGCAAAGGACAAATCTGGTACTTAGTGCCACCTACTCATAAAGGCAACAGCATTAAGGCTGTTTGTTTATAAGGTTTTGTGGCTCTTTTTTTTAAAATCATGAATTTAATTTCAGTAATTGTTGTCAGATTATGTGAAAATTCCAGAATATAATGTCTGCATGCACTTTGTATTTTAAAGAAAGGACAGGCTATTGTTATTTTTGTAACATTGTTCACCAGATTGCTTTTTTAGCAGGCCAAGGACAACTTCTGAAGTTTTCAACGAGTTAGGACGTGCAGCAACAACAGTGCTGCAGACACATAACTTCATACAAACGCTTAGATTCCCTGTTAAAGGGAAACATGTTCTGGTGACATCTTTGCTCACAGGTATTCCACAGGCCTTGCAGCTGTTCTCTTCAGGAATATGTATGTTAACTCTTCTGTTCTTCTTGTGCACCCTAAACTCTTGCCAAAGTGAGACAAAACTTTCTTGCTTCATTCATACCGACCTTTACTTATACAAACAAGGCAAAATGAATATAATCCAAACAAATTTCCGACTTAGCTTAGAGGCCAGGAGAGCACCCTATCTGAATTTCATCTTATTTACTCTGGCAGGGTTGCCAGAGTGAGTTTTATCCTCCAATAGAAACAGGGAAGAAGGGGTAAAGAAAACACTCCCGTAAAAGGGCACAGATAGAAGTAAACAAAACTAAACCAACCTGCTTCTTGTGCTATACCATCTGCAAGACTATCAAAAGCATCATAAAGAATCCTGCTTTTCTAAGATGCCCCTGTGTTTGACACTGACAAGCAAATGATGACCTACCCAACTAGTTGCATGGTCCTAATGCTACCTGAGAGGACAAGCTTCTTTACTAATAGGAAACTCTCCATTTCTTACTGTTAGACTAAGAGAACTGTATATCATACACACACCCACCCACTCTCCCCAGCAGAACTCACACAATTATGGGATAAGCCTTCATAGCCTACTGCCAGCTTCTGCTCTCTCCTGACAGCTATTTACACATCACTTCCGAAGGCAGATGTACTAAATGTATTTGGAAAGCCCAACTTACATATTTTGTATGGTCTGCATTATTGATCATCATCCTCTTAGAACAAAGGAGAAGCTGTAAATGACACTGGTAATGAAATGAGCTCCATTAGCAGTAATTATCCAGGCAGTTATTTGTTATGACAAATTGCAGTTTTTAGAAGAGCACTTTCAAATAAAACCTAGGAATAAAATATGCAGAACAATAAAGCTGACATATTACCTGAAAGTGATTCGTCAGTATGGTTTTGTGTGTCTTTGTCTTCTGGCTACAAAGCAGAGAACAAATAAAAAGTCAAAGTAAAACAATGTAATTGAACACCAGAATAAGTATTTGACTAATTTACAACCGGCAGTAGATTACTTAAAAGAATCCATCACAAGCTACTTGTAAGGTCAGACAGGGAATATACATATGGTTTTGAGGAATTACTAACAATCTGCAGTCTTTTCAGGCAGCATTTCCATGCTTCAGCTCATAAAACTGCCCTGTAGGTTGTATGCACTGAACAATAGCATTTTTATTAATGATATGCTATAGCATTGCATCTTTTGACTAAGTGTCTCTCAAACACTCAACAGCTATTTAACAGTTCATATGGTTTGATTAAAAAGATTTTTAAAATGTTTTGCAATGTAAAAACCAATAATTTTGCATGCAACAAGCAGTAGTAAGGCATTGTTTCGCTGATCTAGACAAAGTGGAGAATTTTTTTTTTTACAAACTGCTTTACATACATAGGAAGCTTTTACAGACAACAGGTGGACATGAACATTTCTGCAGCTCACATTTAACCCTCCTCCTGTTTGAAGTTAACATTCCCTCAGTGGTGTTTTGTCTGCTAATTAAACATAATGAAATTACCTAGCAGCCTGAGACTGTAACACACGTTATAACATTTCAATTCCAATACGTAGCAACATCTAAAAACTGGAAGGACAGCCCCTTGATTGTAGAACTGCGGGGAAAAACTGCAGCTGCCCTTACTTTAACCATGCAGGTGTGAAGCCAGGTAAAATAGCTTTCTTCTGTTGAGGATTTGAAGATGAAAGTAGAAAGGGATTTTCCCCTTAGATAGCTGCAATGAACAATTGTTGATCTCTTTGTATTTTGTCAATTCTTCCAAAACTATAACAGCAGGCTTCTTAATTTTGCAGGTTGTGCATACAAACACAAGATATATATATATAGATATATATATATATATATATACCCAATATATGGGTAACAATATAGTGTAATAAGATACTCTAGTCCTACCTGCTAATTCCTCAAAACCTGCTACACCTTCTTTACTAAGAAAAAAAATAGAATACAGGCAGTTTCAGTTGCTGTGGTGAACTTGCCTGCATTCACAATCTAATTATAAAGAAGGTGAACTCTCTCCAAAATATTTACAGACTTTGTTAAGAAAGGAAAAATTTGCATACTGTTTTCAGCATGTCTTTACTCCCTGAAAACTGCAAGACCATACATGTAACATCAAAATGCCTGCTCTCTGCTCAAGAGAGATCTAACACGGCACATGCAACTGAATAGGCCCTGCCATTATCTTCTTACTTTTCTAACACAACAGCTTTATCTGGACAGTGCTTTTTAAACACAAACTTGGCCTTCATGGCAACATGTGAGCACCTGAAGTTTAATAAAAATTAAATCTGAAGTTCCTGATTATAGTAACTGTCTCCACTCCCACAAATTCCTTAAAAAGGCAGAATGTTATTACTGAGCCTCAAGCAGCAAATTCCCAGAAGGGTAACTCTTTGGGGAGAATGAGGAGCTACCCAGCACAATTCAGCCTCCCCAAAGATCTACTTCAAAAGAAACAAACAAACAAATTAAAAAAAAAAAAAAGGAAAACCAGACACTGTTCACTTAACTGCTGTCCTGACCTTCATTTCCCAGACTTTATCAATTCATTGAAGTTCAAACCTTATTGTGAAAGTCAATGCCTAAGTGCCCTTATGTCATTAGACATGCCTTATGGGGCATAAAAAATAAGAGAGAGTAGTCTTGCAAAAAGTACAAAGAAAAGCAGCAATACTTACCTGTGCCATACATCTGTTTTCAAAATTCATATTTTTACTGATCAGTCATTATCCACTTTTATCAAGTCAGATGCACTCAGGTTTATTCAAGATCATTTTCTTGTAATGTAATTGCAATAAGACAATATAGTGTTACTGCCCAGGAAATGAAGGCATTAAGCAAGAATATTTTTTGCCCACAATGAAGATCCAATCATCCTCCATAAGTCTAATCAAAGCCATAAACTTATGCACAGTCTGAAGGTAAGCAGAAAGTTTTCCAGCTCTGTGGAACCATTAACACCCTAATATACTGAATTACCTTTATAGTGATTCTAAGCTGCCAATAAATGCTCTCTCCTTGATGATGGGAATGAACAGTTACCTCCATCATCTGTGAAATGCATACCAAACCTATATTTGTTTCTAAAGGAATTCAGCTGGGACTCTGGCATTAGGAACTCCTTTTAATTCTTCATCTTGTGGGAAAATGCTCATTCATTTCTCTTCTCCAAGTTTTCTGCTCAATTCAAAGAGAATCAATTTGAAATTCAGCAAACAACATTCACTTCAAAGATGATAACCATGGAGCATGGGAGTCACTCAGCATTGCGCTTCCTATGGCAATATAAGATTTCACAAAACATGGACAGTGTTTCAACTGGGGGAAGAGCAGTGTCCCAAAATCAAAGCAAAACAGCCAAATACCTCCCTAAGGGCAAAATCTAGGATTCCTTACTTCTTCACGTCTCTGCCTGGCTTTATTTTCACCAGGAAAGAGTGACAGCATGCAAAACAAAGCCTTAACTATTTGCTGGCTCTTCTTCAGAACATCTATACATTGGTCAAAACCTATTTAAACTAAAATGTACAATTTAATGATAATTTTTTTATTTTTTTTCTCCTTTCCACAGAAGCTCCTTTCACTGAACTCTTGAAAAGAAAGCAAATTTCTGGTCTGTTTTACTGAATAATTTTGTGCTCTCCAGATATAGTCTGAAAATAGATTTGTTTGTTAACATACTTACTTACTTAACAGCAGTAACTTAGTTCACATTCAAGTATCATTTTTCTTACCTGTTGAATTAGGCCAGAATCTGACGTAAGGGTCTTGATGTTCACAGATGCAATTTCCAAAGTAACTTGATCTGTTAGGTATTCCTCATCTAAGGCAAAGAGTGTGAAACACTGGTCTTCCATTCACACACAAAGTTCAATAGTAAGACTATCAAACATAAATTATATTATAGGTGTCTAACTTAAAAAATTCAACTCCATATCATGATCAAACACTGGGAATTGTTAGATTAAAAGCCCAAAATATTAAATCAGCAGAGACTGTAACAATCATGCAGAGCATGACTGCAGGAAGAAATATAATCCTTGCAGAGATTAGATATTAGAGTAGCAGTTGTTTTCTAAACAAACACCAGACTATTTTTAAAGCAAGAGTCATGTTCTTCTTTCAGAAAGCTGACTAACAAATATTAACTGAACCAATACATCCAAGTAGGCTGAAGATGACTGTTTCGAGTCACTCTAATTTTTGTTTTGCTTTTCTCATCACACTTTAAAAGGCAGTTAAAACATGTACTGCATAAATATTTACCTTTTATTCTGCCCCTTGGTGAACTGGACTCATCCTACTGATTTCTACTACACAGGAATTTGCTGAAGCACTGAAATAATCCATTTCAAAGTGTGTTTATCAACTGCTCTGGGAGTCCACTGAAAAGCACAGCATTCCCCAGTACAGCACAAACTCTATTAACCTTTAAAGCATCACTTCAGCCCTCAAAATGGGATACAAAGGATACATAAACCCTTTGTGAACCTTGTGCAAATGGAAAAATTTCAGTCCACGTGATTAGTAATGTCCTCCTCATCAAACCATCTGCATAATTCCCCTGAGTCAGGTGCTGACCAACCATTAACACAGGCTTAAAAAAGGCTATATTCTACATGTTTTTACACACAAGAACGCTCCATGGGGGTGACTACATTTGTAGTGCTGGTATGTTTCCATTTGCTGTCTGTTTAGTGGTAAGATCGCATTGAAGAACCTCTATTATCTTTATGAGTCATCACATAACAAAAAGAAGCAATATTTTCTTATCTCACTCAAGAAATTGATCTGAATAAAAAAAATCATCCTTACACTTGCAAGAAGAAGAAAACCAAAAATCATTATTTTCCTCTTTTTCTGGTTTTATAAGACTGCTGAAAGATATTTCATCCCCAATAATGTCAATGTTTAGTAGAAGCTCATCATTATGCTCTATGACTGTAGGTCCAGAGACAACAACAAAAAACCTCAAAACAAAACACAGTCTGTCTGAAAATGCAGAGCATGGGCATCAAAATTGTGGAAATAATATGTGTGAAATTTGTTCTATATTTGAGTGGAAGTAGAATTATTATCAAATCATGCTAAACACTAAGGCAACCTCAGTAAGATAAAAAGTTCCCTCAACTCCATTTTATTTCATAATCAGTAAAGGGTGCCAAGAACTTTAATAAGTTATGGCTCCAAAATGGCCCATTAATTAATTGACCAAAGCAACAGACAGACACACTCACCAATGTACTGTCTGTTCAAACATTAAATCTGAAGCAAACATCATTGTGTGTTATACAGAATCAGACTGGCACATCTGTTACAATTTTTAGTTGACAGACACATACTTGTAAGTTTGTATTTTTTATAGAAATAGCTATGAAAAGCCATTCTCAGGGAAAAAATTAAATTCACAGAAATGAACAGGATACTAAGAGGTACTTGTATCACATTCAACTTCAAAGGGGAAATGTCAAGCTATATTAGTAATTACATCTTCTTAGACTTAGTAAGAGGAAGCAAAAACGAAAACTAAATATAAACCAAGTGCACTTCCTTTTTACAGAAAGTTCTGACCTTTCTACTTATGTCTTAGCTGTCCTTTTTAAATTAGGTGCATTTAGAATATGCAAATTTGGATTCCAAACAACCTTGACAAATTTGAAATTCAGGAATTTATCTAATTAATTTTGAGGAGGATGTAATGCCACGGGTGAAATAAAAAACAGGACATGGAAAAGAATGTTCCAGTGTAATTGCTTTAGTGCTAATAAACGATTTTGAGGGACCAAACCACCTGACTGCAAATAAACAGAAACTAGTTTATGACTTCAAATAATCTTCATCATCCTTCCCTGCTGAGCAACACTTCTGCAGAGTGCTCACTTCCTCTGTCTGGCTTTCTCAAGCCCCACAATAATCTCCACCCTTTCTTTAACCCCCAGTGGTACACTGCTTACACTCCTCAGCAGAAGTTTCCAGTGTGACTAGCCTGGTTTCCTGTGTCTGTCCCACTGCAGACCTGCTGTGCAACACAGGATGGAGAACACATTACCTGCAGAGTGCTTCTCAACCAAGCCCCTGCCAGTGCATTCCCTGGACAAAGGTCAATGGTGAAGCCTGAGATGACATCAAAAAACCAACCCCACACATCAAGGAAACATAAAGAGGATATTCACACTGTGTAATCCATGTATTTGACTTCAGAACCTGCACTCCTTCACTCCATTTTCAGCAAGGAGAGGCAGGGACTTGTACAGAGTGGGCCTAATAGTAGGTTCCCCAGCCAATGGTATTAACACCTGCTGAAGGTAAAAGATGGCACGAAGAGTTGACTGGTTATAAGGCTGGGAATGCAGTCAGAGGCAAAAGACCTGAAAGGTATTTCTTGATTGTATTTCTAACAACATGAAGGCAGTGGTAATCCCTTCAAAGTCACCTTCTAACATTATGATGTCTCTACCATCTGTTGTCTGAACCCTGTCTTTCAATGGCACCACTGTATTTTCCTCCCAGACTGAGAACCCAGGTCTTCTGATGATAGTTTTAGACTGACTTTTAGATCAAAACTGAGCTTTGGAAGAAAATTTCAGAAGTTAGATATACACACCAAACGGACCTTAAAAATAAAGAGGGCATTACATTTAAAACATAAATATCTAGCAAAAAGTATGAGTATTTCAATCTGTTGGGTAACACCACTGGTTTTATTGCAGATAACAACACAGATTAATGACACCTGAATAGACAGAATTCACAACACTTACCTTTAGGTACTCCTGTGTCTTGGACAGGATATTTTTCAGTCTGTCACAAAAAGGCAAGAAACACAGATGTTTGCTATTTTGAGTGTAATTATGCTGGGGAAGGAGTATTCATATATACTTTTTTTATGCACTCTTCTAAGTGCATAATTGTAGTTGTATCTCTCAAGTCGCCACTAGTTGATCTGTTCACCATCAGATACAGTAACACACTTGTGGGAACTGAGATGCTAACACTAATGATTGGCACATGAACGGGTAATAGAGATTGCTGTTTTGCTACAGTACTTTTAAAGCTATTTTTAGTGAAAAAGCAGAGTTTAAGAAAGAAATTTTGTACTGAAGTAGCAAGATAATCTTGAAAAGGTAATGCATGCCAGGAGGACCAGAGATGACATCAAATTCTCTTTTAGCACATTAGGGTTTAATAAAATGTTACTGCATTGAAAGAAAAATAAATATTTTCCCCTTCTGCTCTAAACTTACATAGCTGATTAAGATGCAATAGGAAACTGTTATTACTGAGTTTAAGGAGACAGCTACTGGTTTCCAGGCATGACATAACTTACTATTGTACATGAAATTTACCTCCTTCCCTACGGCCCCCGCCCTTATGTGAAAGTAGGTGTGGCTTTTATGGAAAGCCGCATTTTTAAAAAAAAGTCTACATAGAATTTGGTACTACTTCTAGTCCCACCTCGGCACGAGACTGGGATGTTTGAGATCCCGACACAAGCGGTGCTCGTGTGCCAGCGAACACCAGAGGGCGCGGTTTGGTCCCTCCCGAGGCTCAGCCGTGCCTGCCTAAGGCACCGCTCTTGGATCCTACCTTTCCATGACTTCAAATCAGCTACAGGAAGTAATAACAGCTTAGTACTACTGAAATTTTAAGCCCTATGTGGTTTTTTTTTTATCCCTCCGAACTGTATAGACAGAAGAATGGCAGCACCAATTCTTCTCAGTTGTTGGGGCTTTTTTAAATTGAAGAGATGGCACTGCCATAGCCTCTGGAAATTACCCCAGGGACAGCTCCACTGATACCTTCCAGTTCAGCTGATGCACCTGTAGGTATTTTTATTTACACTTTAACTGCACTGGTTAGTAAATTTAAGTTTGTTTGTGCAGTCATACAGATAAGCGAAATCTTGTATATACACTCACAGTGTGAATTAGCATCCTTGAATGTTTTTTTTCACTGCAGCATCACATAACCATAGAGAGCTATAATGATTTCAACTGCACTAGACCAGAAACACATACCATTGTTAAGGAAAGAGTGCTCGGATCTGTATCCTCCACTGGCTCTTTTGCTGCATGATCTGCTGGAAATAAGAATGCTTTATCACTGCATAATCATCAAAGTATTTCTCCCAATTCTTATTTCGCTTCTTTGTCTAACCAAGATAAAACATAACTATGCAGCCATTACATGCATTATGTCATATTTCCACAAGAAAACATGACAAACTGGAAAATGACAGAACTACTAGCACAGAGATGAGATACTACATGCAACAAGGAAACCCAACTCTAACCTAACAAAAGATAGACTTAAATGAAGATCATGAATTATTTTTAGTGAAAAAAAAAAAATCGCAAAACACTTCAGAAATAAGTAATAAAATCCAGTAAATTTTCTTAAAGCTCAGTTCTGTTCCCCTATTGACAGCATTCCATTTTTTCCTCAAAGAAATAATTCAAACAGGAAACTAATATACCCACTACAACATAAATTAATACTATAACAAACACCAGATTACAATAGAAAATTTAAGATACTAATTAAAAACAGTTGAGGAAAACATTAATTATTTGTATACAATAGAACTATAAAATTCAACTATATTAACATCAAAAGAACAAAAAAAAAATCTTCAAAGTACCTGCAGGTGAATAATGAAATGTTAACTCCTCTGCATCAATGGCTAAATTGACAAATACTAGTGGGGTACTGACCATTAGTGCACAGACAATCTGAAACAAATCTCATAGAGAAGTCGGGATTCACAAAACTACTCCTGCAATTTAACATCAACCTGCCATATTTCTGAGAAGTGCCTTCTGCTGGTAAGTATAAATGTTTTCAAAAATTGAAAAACATTTTAAATTATGTGGTAAGATCTTCACTCTTATCAGCCTTACTCTGAAAGTCACTTAGTGCAAGTAGACACTAAGTTTTCAGCTGCAACCAGTAAGATGGATCGTAATCAGTATTTGGTGATTACCTTCTTTGGAATATAAAAACCAGTAGATTTAGAACAGAGTCACAGAAATTAACTACAAAGCACACAGTATAAATACTGAGCCCCAAAACAGAACAGAAGTTACACAGACACTATCCTAACCAGCTCAAATTTAGCATAATTGCTTATCTGGGGACCCACTCCTACAAATCCACTCAATACAACAGAACAAGCTGAAGTGCTAACCAATGCAAGACAGCACAATAAACTGAAAGTAAAAAAGGTGGCAGCAGTGGGACAGAGTTGTTCCCCCTCCTGCTTCTGTGAGGCACCCCCACCAGCAGCAGTTCCTGGGTGTCCCTGAAATTCCAGGTCAAACCTTTCTCAGTGCTAGAGCCCCCAGGAAATCCACAAGTATTGTCCAGGCAGGTGGCACATGACCAGAGGGGTCAGATGAGAAGGGCTGAGCAGTGTCTTTGCACACTGATGTTTTAAAAAGGCAGGGGCTTATGAAATTGCGGATGAGCATTGTTCACTCTGCAAATTAGGAAGACATATGCAGAAGAGGAAAAAAAACCAAATACAATCTAAAACTCCATGTTCTTCTCCTGTGTACTTTTTGGTAAACGTGAAATCCCTGCTCCAGAAACATGGTATTAACAAAATGTTCTGGATAAAGCCTGCCCTGATAGCAAGAGTCAGCACAAACTCTCAAATGCAGAAAGGCTGAGAGTCACTGGGCAATGGGAAAATATAACAAACTCTCATAAGACATTGATTGAGAGTAGGGCCAAAAATAGAGGCGCCCTAGTGGCAACTGTAGTCAAAAGCTGCAGAGGAACCAGAAATGAAGCTGGGGTAAAGAGAAGCCCACTCTGTAAGGGAAAACTGAAAAACAGGGAGGCTCTAGGAACCAAAGAAAGGTTCTAGGGAAGAAGGCCAGCCCTGGCATCCCTAGTCTCACTGTTTTTCCAACCCAGTGGCAAAGAATGCACTTTATTGTTGGTTTATTCTGGAGGCCTTTCAGCTCCTCCTTACAGATTCTTAGATGAATTACAAAAAAAACCCAAAAAAACCAACCAACCAACCAAACAAAACAAACGAACTGCCCCGCCCCCCCAACTTCCTTTTTCCTGTGTCAGAGGAGCCTTGAGGCAGATGAAAGCAGACCCCACAGAATGTCCATGCCCTGGTGAATCTCACTGGCTACTGCAGCTATGGTACGGCTCTGTCCGTATCCTCTCCAAGACTCCAAGGTATATTTTGACACTGGTAATTTACTTTCCACAATCCAGAGAGAAGCACTGAAAAAATTGGAGAAGCTCAGAGAATACAGGCATTTGAAATAAGGACTTGACAGACCCAAAGGTATCTCTGCAAGAGGTGATGGGGTACAGAGTGGTACATCTGACTCCTGCTTTCTAGGTCTCACACACAAACCAGTCATGGGAATCTGTGAGTCTGTATCTTTCTCGCTTAGCATCCATCCTGAAAAGTATTTCAAAATTGTATTTCATTTCCTATACCTCAATTGCTTCTCTTTATTTAATAGTTCTTTATGAAGAATAGTAATTTCCATTGTTTTGTTTAGGTTGCAAAGTCCCAAGTTCTTTTGTAAGTGGCATGTATGTGTACGAATACTTGCACCTAAGATTAAAGACTCCACATGTTGGGCTGCAGATGATTCACCATGGTCTTGTTGACCACTCATAGTAGGCAGATAATCTGAAAACCACAGACCTAGTATTTTATTATGAATAAGGCAATTAGAATGTCCCTTTCCTCTTTCCCACATGCATCTCCCCCAACATTCCACAGCTTATGTGATAGAGCTGGACACAGGTGCACAAAGCAGTAGGGAGGAAAGTTCTGTTTATCTCAGATGTAAACCATCCACAGTTTTGCATGCTGAAAGGCCAACAGGAAATGAGGGTATCATCTGACTGTCACATTTCATCATTATTTTGACAGACAGCTTCATAACAATATTACCTGGAATCCCTCACAAAATCACTACCACTGTACTTGCTATTGACATGACAGAGACACTGGACAACATTTAACAGACATCAATCAGGTTCAGTGGTTGCTCCTGAAGTTCATTTCTGCCACGCAGCATCTGCACACTGCTCAGTGGCTGCCACAGCTCTGCCAGGGCCCATCCAATATGACCTGTCTGCAAGAAGAGCAGCAGACTCGTACCAATCTCCACCTTTTCTCTCTGTTCAATACTGCTACTTTAATGGGGATGCAATGCTCTGCACTTACCAGCGCAAACAGTTTTTCTGCTTTTCACCCTTGCATTAGAAGGAAGTCTGAAAGTGAGTTTTAGAGACCTCAGCATTTTGACCTTTAAGCAGGAGGGGGTTCACAAAGCACCAAGTAGCTGACATAGTATTGCCCTCTGATACAGTTTTTCTCTGCAACACAGTCTTGACACCACCAGTAGTGAGTGAAGCAACCAAGGCCGGCTATAGTTACATAGTTCAACCATGCTCCTAAGACCTTTTTCACGCCAAGGCTAGACATACACATTAATTATTTTACTTAGTACAACTTAAACTAGTGATCACTCCAACACCAATGTTGCTTATAGAGATGAACCCTTTGATTAAACCCAAATAAAAAACGTTGCTTTGATTAGAGGCAAATGAATTCCAGATTTGAATAGGAGAAGATATGACAAATTATACTCGAATATTCGGTACCCTGAAAAGTTTAAGTCCATCAGCACTTGTGCATTTTTGTTTACTGTTAACTACTCAAAACTTTGTCCCTATCTGAGCAGATGGGTATGGAAAAATCAGTGATGCTGTCACACCACAGGTGAGGTACTCAGAAGTCATTCGCACCATTACCATTACTAGGTAAGTTAATGCGTGTGGACTTCGTGCCCACCCGAGCTCTGAGATTCTGAGAAAATGTCTTTGAAAAAGGTCTTTTAAACATGCTGTTAACTAGCGCAAACTTACACGCTAAATGCTGGAGCAGGCTTGACAAGACAAGTTGCACTAAATCACATCAGCAGAGCACATAATAAATTATTACCATACTTAATTAACGTGTGCGGAGGGGGAAGGGAGCAACTAACAAACTCTTTTCAGCCCGGCCGGGGCTACGCTTCTCACCTGGCTCCCAGGAGCCGCGGCCCCGAGTCTGCCCGGCCCGGGATGGGCGCCGCGGGCCGCACCCCATGCATCGCCTGTCCCGGACACCTGGGGCCCCCGGCAGCGGCCGCCGCCCCTGGGGCACCCCCGCCCGCCCTCTCTCCCGACTCCCGGCGGCGCCGACCTCACCTGGGGGCAGCGGGTCCTGCGGAGCGGCCATGGGGCGCGGCGGGTCCCGGGGCGAGGAACGCGACGTGCCCGGAACCGCCGCCCCGCCGCGCCGCCCCCTTCCTGCGCCGCCCCGCCGCAGGTAGGGCGCTCCCGGGAGGGACTCAGCGGGGCAGGTCGGTCCCACCCACGGCCGTCCCGGGCGCGACGACCGCCGAGATAGACAGCGCGTCCGCCGGGAGCCCTTATTTCCCCGTAGGAAACACCATGCTCCTGCAGACACGTCGGGTTAAATCCTCCTTGCGGGAGGTGCTCCCCTGTGTGAAAACGCTGTGTTTCGCTAAAACCACAGACGCGGGGTGCATATGCGGCTCGTCACGTAGTGCTAGTTTGCTAAAAGAGAGATGCTTCAGCAGTATGAAATTAAGTGCTCTCTCTCCTGCTCTTGCGGACATTTACGCGCTTAAATCACTGCCTTCCGACAGAGAAGGGCGGTCTCCATTAGAGATCAAGGTGCATCCGCAGGTGGCTCAGCGTTTACGGACAGAGTTTACAGACGCATGCACTGCAATGCAATAATCAAAACCTGCACTGGTTTCTCACAGATACTTAAAATTCGTCCTCTTATGCTACGGGCACATCCGATACCATGACAATGTTAAATCTTTGAATATAATTGCTTTGGAACCCCACTGACACCTCTGGCAAATTCTCTCACTTACGGTTTCGAAGTAAAGTAAAACAGGCTTCTTAAGTGGGGTCTGTGCATGAAATCACTCTCTAAATAAGAAATACTATGTATTTATATTCGTTGCACAATACAAGCAAAAGAAGCCGGGACAACTGAATTTGCCACTATAAAGATCACATTTGTGAGCCACCTGGATCATTTATTAAAGAGGTAAATTTACACACAGATTCTGTTCTGTTACACTGAAAGAGCTCCAATTCAGCCAACTGGCTTACACTGGCATAACTAAAAGTAGCCTTTGGTCCATAAAGCATTAAAATAGAGTGCTTTTCCATGGATTATTTTCCATCTCCCATGCATGTTACAAATAATAATAATGATTTAAAAAGTGATAAAGATTAAATTGCTCTTATTTTCAGAACTTAAACTGATGACAGTAGCTGTCATCCTGTTGTTGTGAACAAGCATTTCTCGGATCACACTGCAGCCTGTAAAGGAAGGAGGGGAATGCACCACCACATCTGATATTTGGATTTTGGCTAACATCAGTAATACTGATGTTCTCCAATGATTCTCTTACTGAATTTAATCTGAGATAAAACTGATTTCATCTGACATAAATGGAGGCTCTGCCACTGGGTTATACACACAAGCACATACACATATCTCTGTATATCTTAATCTCCAAGGTACAGCTAACAGATCACTAAAATTTCTGCAATTCATGATGTGTAAAAAACAAAGAATTTTTTTCTTTTTAGGCATATCATTGGAGTCCAACTCTTCAAGGGGTCAGTTGACTCTCATTTCTTCCACATTTATATTAAAACTCATTCTCAGAGAACAGGGGCTTACTTTTCAAAAAACTAACACCAAGTCTAATTAGAAATGAAACTTCTGGTTCTCTGTGTTTCCCTAGATTTCCTTAGTGGCACAATGTTTTTGGTGATGGATAATTAGGCTGACAGCAGAAGAAGTGTATTCTTATCTATACAGATCTGCACAAACGCTAGACTAATAATTGGAGTCTTTTTCATAACTGTGAGGAATGACATAGTCACAGTAGAGCTAATAATATTCTAGATTCTAAACCTGTCAAATTTATGCTTCAATCAAATGAATGCCATGTCTATCCTGAGGACCTCCATGTATGTATTATCTCTGTGTGCAGTTCAAAAACTACTGGACTTAACCCCAAAAGTAGACATAGTGACCGCAAAAACTTTGGGGAAATATATTTACAACCTACATAAAAATGTATCCATTGATTTCCTTCCAAATATCCCTAGCGTACTATTGTTACACAGATGGCTGTAAACAACAGAAGGCTACAAAACATTGGTATTAGGGACTAAGTCAGGTTTTACAATCAATGAGGCATTTACTCTTCTCATAACTTACAACCTGAAATCTTCCTACATTGGGATTAAAAAGTTATTTCAGCAACCAGTAACAAAGTATTTTTAGTGGAACAATACTTGTGCCAGCAGCCAAAACTGGTTAATGTTGTTCAAAATCATGTATTTTAAGAAGTATACCCATAAATTAGATTGGCTTTTCAATTTGAAGCAGATTTTAAAAATATATATATTTACAAAGTACCCTTTAAAATAATGAAATGTAATAACATAAATGAATAGTCTAGATAATATTACAGCTTTAAAACTTAGGTTAGTCATCACCATTTAACATTTTTTCCGTAGTACTGAAGGAGGAGACTGCAATTACTTACAAGTATCTCTAGAGCACTGTTAACAGTACAGATTAATTTGCCTGTTGCATGCCTGTTCTTGTATCATTCTTTAATGGGTGTTGTAGAAATCTTTGTTACTTAGCTAACTGACCAGTGCAGAAAGCCAGCAATTATTTTGGCAAAACTAAATACAACTGTATCCTAAAAGCTAAGTCCAGAATGAGATAACTTTAAGCAACGGCATTCCATAGAATGCTGGATTAATTTTCTCATCAAATTTCTAAGCCTAAGTACTATCTGTATCTTATCTTGCTGTAACCCTAGAAGCAATGAAATTCAGCATAACTAATCATAATGGGAAGAGTTCAGAATTTTGTAAATTTCCATTCAAATGCAGAATTGATAATTTAGTTAGTGAATTAGTTTTCACAAACCAAGTCTATGCAGATCTCTTATCACTCCTTTCCTCTTGGCCCTATCAAAAAACCCAGCCATATTTTATGAGGACAGAGGTTTTTCTCAAAGATCTAGAAACTATCTGGTAATATATAGCTGAAGAATTTATTGTTTGAAATAGCAATTAACACACAGTCTCAAGGGGCTTCCCACCTCCTGAGCACAAGATTGCAGACAAAACCATGGACAGTATATTCCTCTCCAGAAAAATATTACTTCTATATCTCCACAACAAAAAGAAAATAAAAAACTATACACGAAAACTACACATACACACAAAAACGCCCCACAAAAACCAAACATGTTTCTCCAGTTGATCCTCTGTAGCTTTTCCACATGGAAATAGAGAGCTTTTGTTCCAGATCACAAATGCTACTATAACACAGTGGATCAGTAACATTCCCCATGCCTCGACACGGGTTGCCAATAGTCATGGTAACTGTGGGCCTGCCAGAACTGCATGGCAACCTTGTTTATTCTTCCTCATCTGTTTGCTTTCTACATTTCAAACATTTTCATTTAAGGAAGTTCATACTGGGTAAAATACTTCTATGCCAACATAAACTCTTCATCCCTCCTGTATTTCAGTAGATTTAGGAAAAACCTCCCTGCATTTTCTCTCCCAGTACCCTGTAGATAGTTTTTAACTGTCAGCAGCTTCAGAGTGGTGCTAGAAAATTTCTTGCAAATTCTGAGACTGCTCTGGAGTAGGAATAATTAATCAGCATCTAAAAAGTTAAAACTACTTTCTTTGCCAATGATGATATTGGTTTGCTCTTTTACAGTTCTTTTACAGGAACATCACGATTTTGACATTTAATTGACAGAAACAGCACTATATGGAGAAAATGTAAGAAATGACACACACCTAGACCATCTTTTATATAAGCCTGTGGGTAATTTGTTTGCCTGACAAGACTGCATGATATGGAAATGTTCCCACCACTCCGGGAGCTGTGCTGTGTCCAAGTCAAACACACACCACAGAAACAGTGAAACCTTGCTTTCTCTAGATTGACGTGTTGAAACTGAGCCTAACACGATTGATTTCAGGCTGCAGCTTATGCCTCTGCAGGGACATTAGCACGGTCCCCCTGCCTGGCTGCTTGTTTCCATAAATGTACAATTTAGATGAGATCTATACTTCATGGTCACATCTGCTGACAGATAAGCACGCACACAGAAAGAGCAAGTGCACAAATCTTAGGTGTTTTTTTAAAACAAGATTATGTATATTCATTACACCCACTTTACTCGGAAGTTTGACAGAGTGAGTAGACTCATTCCTGTGTTAGCATTCCTTCTTAAAAATTGTAGGTATTACAGGAATCACAATAATACTCCATAGATTACTTCCACTCTTCACTCAGATCATGCTGTTGTAGACTACACAATGCACTTTGTTAACATCCAGTTGTAACACACACACATGAAACACAGAAATTAGAACACAGGTGTATAGCTAAGATTTGTAGTTAGTTTTTCACCACCTACAAAAACTTCCTAAAAATTGTACTTCCTCCCTGTAGTTTGCTATTCTTTTTTTTTTTACTGCATTCTATCTTGGTTTTTTCCTCATAGTCATTGGGAAAATATTGCTGTATTTTCTTATTAAACATTTACCTTTTTTTCCACTATACTATTCTACATGTTTTGCCATTTACAGGCCACACCCCTGCAATAACCTTAGATATCCACAGGTACTTTAAAAAAGTTATTTGCACCCATTGCCACAGACTTGAGCATATGTTGTGGCTTTCAGGCAGACATCAGTAGGTGGGAACAAGATATCAATGAGGCATGTCTTGCAAGGAAACGTAACTTGTATCAGGCCTAATGACGGCAGGACAGAACAGGGGTGAGGATGTACAAGCTCTTCATGGTAGGAGGCCTGACAGACCACAGAACTCATGTGCCCTGGTACTTGGCTGCTTTCTGTACTTATACCAGGTGGTTTACTGAAAGTTCTCACCCACAGCTGTGCCTTGCTGTATCATTAAATCTAGACTACCACGAGATGTTTCATTGCTCAACAGCCACTTCCCTCCCATTGCTGCTGTTTGCCAGACTTAAACAGGAGTTTGTGACATATTGATTCCTCTGGTTTACTCTCCTAAGTTTAGGAAGGACTCATTCAAAAGTTAATTTGGAAAAATAAATAGAGGCAAAAGTTTCAAGGGCAAAAAGTTTCAAAATAAAAATCCCCATTTCAGATTACTGAAATCTAGTTGATGAACTTGACAAAGCAGCTGGGATTTACCAAGTTTCTCCTAATGGGAAATGTGAAACCACCCTGTTTTACCATGTATGTTCACTTAAATCGGTCCACAATAATCTCTAAGATCCATTTTTACATCGTTGATGCTCATAGATCATTATTTCTGTCTACAACTGGAGTTCATAAGATCAATTCTGGCAAATAAGAGCTGGCTAAAAACCACCAATGGAGGTAATACAATAAAACTTGCAGGACTTGATCAGTTTCAGGCCAGAGGCAAGTTTGGTAATTGCAGATTTGCTGCATCCACTAAAAGACTGTCTCTCTCTGGTGCACCCAGATCTCTGCCCACTCTAGAGGGCATTACAGAGTGATGAGGAAGAAGTGACTCTGATGCGCTTTACTTAATTCTTGTTTAAGAATACAGAATAATGGTTTTAGTTCCTGTGTTCAAGGCTTTCTTTGCTTGCACATACAAAGAAAATGTTAGTGCTTGTAAATAAAACTGTCAACATGTGTAACAGCAGTGCATATTATAAAATCACAGAAGATGTTTTTTCTTATGACAACCACACTGAAAAATTAAATATATAATCCAGACCCTTCATGACTCCAGCAACATGTAAACTGTGATTATCCCTCTCCCCAGTAAAGGCTTGTCCTCAGCCCTTGCTAAAATTTCATAACATTGTGGCAAATTTCTTTAAAAGAAAGATGCTTAGTAGGCACTCACAGCTTTGTAATATGCTGATGGGTTTTGATTGCAATTGTAAGACTGCTTCTTCTGCGGATGTTTCCTGAAACTGATTTCACAAAGAAATCCTATATTAGTATTTTTATGTTTGGGGGTTTTTAAACATTTTTATACCACTAGCAAAGAAGCATTCATAGATTTAAATTGGCACTAAAACATAAAATAAGATTGAAAATATCCTAGAGTTTAGAAAACTGTGTTAAGCTACATTCAGCTCTGTTATAGCAGATAATACTTACATATACAAGGAATATTTTTTTTATTGCCTCTTAAGATTATCATTATATATTTTTTACAGCCAATTCCTTATCCTTCTAATATGGCAGTAAAAAGTAACCACAACTGATTTCTGATACAAGCGCTTCAGAGATGACGAAATAAAGTACCTTCTGTAACTAACATAAAGTTCTCTGAACTGAAAACAGAGTGAACACTATGACTTAAAAATATGATAGTTTATTTCTAACTTGTACAGTCCTTTATGTAGCCCAAGCATGTGACAGTGCTTGATTCCTCCAAGGTTTTAGGGCTTTTCTAAATACTCATGATGGAAACTTTTTCCCAGAATCAAAGGTACAAAATGTAAACAAATACAATAAATTCACCTTAATCTGCTGTACAGAAACAGTTCTTTTGTGAGAAGTACAAACCTCTTGTGATAAAGTATGGAGTACTGATACTGAGAGCAAACTATGGCAATGTAAACATCAACATTAGCTGTTCTGACATTTCTTCTCAAATATCTAGCTAACGTATTGCTCCACCGATGCTGGAAGTAGGAATAGGTTCTCATTTAGTCATCTGTTCCCAAATTATAGTTGTACTGCCTGTACTTCAGAGAGGAAAGAAAGGAGCAATTACATCATCTCTCTGGAACCAGACTAACAAACTACTGCCTACTTCATCTCATGGTCTCTGTAATTCCTAGACACCATCCCTTCGAGGCATTTTCAGCAATGCAAAAATCTGTGACATACTGGCCCCTTAAGGACAAATTTAATGGAAAGCTAATTTGAATTAATTTGTAAATAATTAATAAAGATCAATCTTAAAACTTTAAAGCTCTCTGAAATAGTTACCCTAGACTTAAAGCCTGTCTCCACACTCCAGTAAAGGAGTATTCTCCAACTGAAAAGGATGTAAGAAGAACCTGAGTTAGCATCTGAATTGAAAATAAAATCCTAATTTCAGCAACCCTGCACATTTATCAGTGCAACACTCATGTTTTTCACAGGAATATGACTCTTTGCAATCCTTGAAATGAATCACAGATAAACATTTAACTGTTGGGAGCAACAGATTGGTTCTGAGCTGCCCCAACAGTGGGGGCAGGGGGTCCTGCGGCCCTGCCCAACTCACCCGCATAGTGCCGCTGCACCATGGCCCCAGCCCGCTGGGTTATACTGGGATATAGCGGGCCAAACTGGTTTATACAGGTCTGGACTGGGTTGTATGGATTGGACCAGGTTTAGACTGGGATTACAGGGGGATGTGCTGGGACATACTTGGTTTGTTCAGCCTAGAAAAGAGGGTAGTGAGGAGAGACCTCATTGTGCTCTCCAGTATCCTCACAAGGGGAAGTGGAGGGGCAGGTATCGATCTCTTCACTCTCATGACCAGTGACAAGACTCAATGAAAAGGCCTGAAGCTGAGTCAGGGGAGGTTTAGGTTGGATATCAGGACAAGATTCTTCACTCAGAGGGTGGATGGGCACTGGAACAGGCTCCCCAGGGAAGTGGTCACAGCACCAAGCCTGACAGAGCTCAAGAGGAGTTTGGACAACACTGTTGGGCACATGGTGTCACTCTTGGGGAGGGTGCTGTGCACGGCTGGGAGCCAGACTTCGATGATCTTCGTGCGTCCCTTCTAACCCCGGGTATTCTATGATTCTATGATACTGGGCTAAACTGGTTGACACTGGCCTGGACTGAAGTATACTGGGACAGACTGGGACAGACTACGATATACTGGCCTGGACTCAGTTGAGGCTGGGTTAGACTGGGATGAACGGGAATATACTGGGCCTGACTGGTTTATCCGGGCCTGGACT
>VZRR01001384.1:172451-351895 GCA_013398015.1 Oreocharis arfaki | reverse complement strand
CGGGGAGCGCGGCGGCTGGCGGTGCTCGGCTGCGTCCTGACAGGGGAGGCCCAGGTAGGAACCGGCGGCTGGCGGGACGGTGCGGCGGGGTGGGACGGCAGGGAGCGGGGAGGGACCGTGGCCGGGCAGGGATGCCCGCCGGCTGTGGGTAGGGCTGCGGAGCCCTCCCGGAGGGGCAGGAGGGCAGAAGCGGGAGGTGACGGGACTTCGGGGTATTGTGGGGCAGAGGGCAGCTCTGGGCCGTGTCGTGTGCAGGGTCCCCGCGGAGGAGTCGGGGAATCTCTTGCTGGAGTCTGTAGCCCACGTCCTTCCCCTTCCATGCCCTATGGCTGGCACTTGCCGGGATCCAGCCCAGGGCCGGTGCCGCCGGTCTGCGGGGAGAAGTTGGTTGACCTGGGAGCCACAGGTAGCAGCAGTCGGTGGGATGTGTTGAGAAGCTCTGGGTTGGATCATGCCCGTGGCTTCAGGCGGAAACTTCGGTGCCCTGATGAAGTCTGTTAGAAGCCATATGTTCCAATGGTGATGCCAATGCCCGGGCTTGGCTTGTGCTTAGGTCGTGTCTGTTTGTCCACATTTCAGGCAAGGATGAGAATGCTCCTTCCTTCTGTAAACTGCCTTCACAGCTTTAGCAGGACAAGTGTCTGTAGTTAGGAGCTCGCTGTTCATCCACCGTGTGACCGTGACTGAAATGATAGCTGGTGTCAAGCAGGAGAGGCTTTCAGCTGGGCTAAAGACGTTGGAGTGAGTTTATAGAGGAATACACCGTCCACGTGGAGCAAAGCTTGTCCTCCGGATTATAATTTTTCCTATATTTTCTAAATTTCCTCATTGTATAACATGCTATACTGTAAGTGACCATCCAAGGTGGTGATGACAGTAGCATAGATAACTTTTATTGCAGCTTTTTTTGTTGTAAATTGAGGTAGTCTCTGGTTTAAAAATCCATTATTTTAGTAACTATTTTAGCATAACTAAGTGCTAATTGAAATGAAGTTCTTAAAGAAGCACTTAGTAAAGTGGCATGGGGGTTTTTGTGCTGCTTGGCAGAGAGATTGGCTGTTGCTATTTCATAAAATTGTTAGCATATTGTATTCAGGAAAACTTGGCTTGTGCAGGGAAAGATAAGCTAGCCATTAGTTCTTGGAGTCGTGTTACCTAAGGCTGTTCTCTCATTCTGCAGCTATGGCAGAGTAAAACATCCGAGGAACAAAACAAGATGTCCCAGGTGGTCTTCTAATTGTTGAAGCAATTAAAGTACAACAACCTGATAACACTAATAAGGTTGTTTATATGGGTAGACTGCTTATTATTATATGCATTCATTCAGGTTTTTCTTAATATTAAAGTACTGACTGCGTTTCTCTTTCCAGATTTCATAAGGAGAAATTGATGCAGGTTGGACATTGACCTTTTCTTCTGAAAGGTTGATTTATCTTGGAGAAGATAAGCTGAAAGTTTCACTTCTCCAGTATAGCTCTGATACCTGTTTAAGAACTAAACTAGGTTTGGCGATACCTGGAAGTCTTTTGATAAGCATATTGGAAATGTAGAAAAAATAGCAGCTATGCAATGTCAGGTGACTTCTTGAACACTAATTATAGTAGGCTAATGCTTTTAGAGTTTATTGTAGAGTTCAAAGTAATTAACAGTTGAAAAGAAATCATGATACTTGTCCATTGTAATAAAAGTGTGATAACTTACAGTACAGTTTGACTTTATATTTGTGGACAAAGTTAACTAGTATAGTTCTACTTTAAAAAGGCAAAGTACCAATTGTATGAATAACAAAGTAGCTCTTGCAATACGTAGTTTTAACCATGTAGTGCACTGCTCTTATTTTGATGTCCCCAGTTTGAAAAAAAGAATTCTTTAGAAGACCCAGGTGCTGACAAAAATGGAAGAATTTTCTGCATGTTCTTGGTGTGTTCTGTTGTTACAAGAGAGAGCACTGAAGCCTGCACTTAGACTAATTAAAAAAAACCCTCAAACTGGAGTACTTGAAGCCAGTGTTGCTGTTGCATTACTGTGCCATGAACTGACTCCACTGCTGTGCAGTATTAGTGTTTCATATATACTGTTAAAGTATTTTAGAAATTGTGGTTTGGTACAGATATAGCTTAGCTTAATTTTAGAGCATGCTTTCCAAGGAAACATTGATTTTGCTGTTTTATGTATACAGGTAGCTAACTGTTCCAGTTCTGAAAAAGTTGTGAGAAAAAGAAGTGGAGAAGTTAGTTTGCTTGCTCTTCTTACTCTGAAATAATTTTTGTCTTCACAATTTCCTAGATCAGTTCTAGTTTTTGAGGAGGATTAATTTCTGAAACTTCATTGATCTAGGTAAACTGTACTGAGTTTTCAAAGATGTTCTTAGAATTGAGATCTTAGTTAAATAAGAAGGCTGCAGCTTTTTAGTGTTACATGAGGATTTGACACTGAGTGTAACTATTGCATTTGTCTGGGACATTTTTCCCCTGAAAAAGCATTTGCCATTTTGCATAGATGGTAAAATTAGTTTTGTAAGAAGTGGATAGTGTTATGAACTGGTCATCAAAATAGTTTCCTACGCTTTATCTTCTCAGTCCAAAAAAACCTTCTTGTATCGTCCTATTTATACAGTTCAGTAATATTTGAGCAAAATGTTCAGTTATCTTTTTGCCTTTTTATATTATAATGAAATGTTATGCTGTTTCCTTTGTGGTATGGTGTTACCTGTAAGGCTTGCACCTTTACGGATTTCTGCCTCTGTGTGATCAATAAGAAAATTTGAAGTTTTTAATGAAATTATTATAGATTAAAATGCATGGGGGTTTTATTTCTGTAAGCGTAATTAATAACAAGTTTTTTCTTCTGACTTTGAAGTTGGCAGTCATGTGGGCCATGAAAAACCTATAATTACACATTGGCTCTTTGATAGTTGTTTGCCCAGGTTTGAAGTCAGGTAACATTAACAAGGCAAGCATAACAGCAGGAAAAAATTTTGGCTAAAGTAACTTTCCTTAAATTAGTTTTACTTCATTGCCATATTTGCTCTACAGAATTGTGACAGCCTCAGGAAAAGTAGGATCTACATAAGGTGAATTTTCCACCTAAGTGCTTTGTTACAATATCCTCACCTTTTTATTCTCACAAGGAGTTGGGGGAAATCCATTTTCCAGGCCTCCTTTATGCTTCATAAAGGAGCAGAAGCCTGCAGTTTGATTTCTAGTGGCTCTTGTACATCAGGCTTGGTTATATAAGGGTATCTGTTTTGTAAAGTACGGGAGTGATTTATCATGCATAAAACAGATTAGATGATTTCATAATCTCATCTATGTGAAATCTGTGGAGGAAAAAAAGCCCCAAAATATTTTTTTGTCTCTTTTTGCACATAACATTTTAATAGTTAGAAGTTCTTCTAATCCCATGCAAGATATAAGATGTGTGGGCATTTCTATTTTAAATACATTCTAGGCTATCCTGGATGTCAACGAATTTCTTGTCTGGCTGAAGAATAGAAGCAGTAAACACCAGTGTTTGATTCCATTGCCGTAACGTGGTCTGAAGCCTTCAGACATGTCTGTCATAGTTTAAGAAGCTATGCCTAAGAGATTTAGCTTAGATTTATTGAAATTTATCATACAAGTGTTCATAGAATCACACTTTCAGTGTTTCCACCTTTCAATCAGACACTGCCGGGGTCTTAGCAGGAATGTTGCCATAGCCTGGTCTACGATGTTACTTGGAGCTGTCCTCTCTGCTACACGCACAGTCCTGCCTTCCCTTCCTGAGTTGGCAGTAGAACTTCTGTACTTGTAGTGTGCTGCCTTTCGTAGAGGTGGTCTTAACCTAGTGCAGTAGCAGTACAGCTTGCTGTCCTGGCACAAGAAGAGGGATGAGACCTGGAAAAGACATACTCAGTTTCATGATAGATTCACAGCATTACAATATAGATCTCTGCACCTGGTTTTCCTAGTATTTATTTGTTGAATTTATTTGTGAAATTGCAAACTTCTTGGGCACAGAAGAACCTAAACTCCTTTTCCTCATGCCTCTGAGGAAACTAGGTGGAGTGTTTTCACACTTTGAGAAGAAACATGAAAATAAGATGACAGTGTGTGATTGTAGGGTTTTTTTAGGCAATTCAACTCATGAGCATTTGGTAGGAGAATATTTGATATGCAATTCTGCTAATATACCACATGTTTGTAATTTGGAAAATCTTGTTGCTCATTCTGCAAAAAGTTCTATATGCTGAAAGTGTCAACACATTTCAGGGATGAAATTGTTAATCTTGCTAACATTGATTCAGCGTTGCATTTAGAGGTGGGCTTAATATCAAAAAAGTGCTGCAGTCTGAGTTTGTGAGGTATGTTACAGAGTATTTTAGTGATGGAAATATTTGCTATGGAACTGTATTTCACTAGTATTTCTTTCCACTACCTTTTTTTTAAAGGATTTTTGTGCAGTTAATATTCTATTTCTATATTAGAAATAAATGTTTATGTATTTTTTCAATAGCTCACGGGAGTCCTAGATGATTGTTTATGTGACATAGAAAGCATCGATGACTTCAATACTTTCAAGATCTTTCCCAAAATACAGAAACTGCAAGAACGTGATTACTTCAGGTATTACAAGGTACGCTTAGAATAGTGTTTTTCTGAATAATTTAAATAAAATGCAGGAAATATAGGAAGGATTGCATATTAAGTCAATTTGCCACTGCTAAGCTGTCTATTAGAAGCCCATGGCTCTTTAATTTGGTTGAAGCAGGTTTTCAGTCCCTGACAGTTATGTTGGTAATAAGTCTTGTTTGCTATGTTAATCCTGGAGTCAGTGACAGTAAATCATGACTGCTTTCATTCAGTTGATAAGTGGTAATTTTAAAGATAGTGCCTTTGTACTGCTGCATCTAGAAAAGGATCATATATTAGCAATTTTCTGACAGCATGCAGTGCTTATCTTCTAAGAAATGTGTGTAATTTGAAATGGAAATATTGCAATTATTTACTTTTCTCGTAAGCTGCTGTCTTATTTCTGATTTTAGTGTTTGCTATCTAGACAACTGTTATTCCTTTGAAAAATAGGTAAAACTATTCCTTTTTCAAGTAGTATGTAATATCACTTTTTATTACTTGAAGTATTTTTTCTCTGTATTACTATCTGATGTGCAAATGAAGATTCGAAGCCTGATACTCCTGTTTTCAGATATGCTTAACTTAAAAGGGAAGTTGCATTTGAACTGAGCTAATCGGATGGCTGCCTGCAGCTGGACAAAGGAGGTTACACTCCTCCAGGGCAGCATCCTGCCCCTTTGCTACTTTTAGCTCTCAGTTAGGCCAATGCATCTCTTTAACCTGGTGGATATTTAGTTTGGATGTTTCAGTTTGTCATTTGGTAGGGGATTTTGTTGGTAGGTTTTTTTGTTGATTTTGTTGGGGTGGTTTGTTTTTTTTTTTTTTGTTGGTTTTGAGTTTTTCTCCTCAGGATGTAGAAAGTCATCTAGCCGACCTGGAATCAGACGAATGTTAATCTCACGCAAGATGGGGCTATGAGTGTGCAGAAGGAGAAAAAAGCGCTAGACGCTTCCCTTTCTAGCCTGAGCAAGCAGGCTGCTGCTTGCTGCACCCTGCTACATGATATAGTTCTAAATTCGCTTTTCAGGAGAAATGGGATACGTGAAACTTCAGTACTAATACATCACATAGTAGTGGTAATGAGATTCTCCAGAGGCAACAGAAAAATACGCAACAAAATATGTGAAGATGAGGAGCAGCAGGTATATGAAACTTCATACGACAGTAATTTCATCCTGCAAATTTAGAGCTAATGTTCATTTCAACAGCAGTTCTGGAGATCGTACTCTAAAGGTCCATTGCAATCCTGCCTCATCTTTTTTACTGATCTTCCTAATAGATGGGCAGTTCCAAGGGCCTGTGTGCAGGGCACCCATTACCACACTTCACTTAGTACTTACTTCCAGGGAGGGAAGGGTGGCAGGGAAGAATTTGTGTTGAACAAGCAAACTGAGTAAGTCAGTCAGAACGTTCTTCACCCTTTCCTGTTTGAGTAAGCAATAGCTTTTTTGATATCCCTGTGCAGAATGATGGAAGTGCTTTTGAGCACATAAATGGATGTGGGAATTGTGAAGGTAGGTATTGTGGTTTAGGAATGGCACTCCCCAAATCAGTGCCCCCAAACTATGCACTACTCGCTCTTGTTCCCCTGTTTTCCTCTCCCTCTCCACACTATGTCAGGGTGGAGATGAGAATTGGAGGCACAAAAGGTAAAGATCACGGGTTCAAATAAGAACAATTTTCTGGAAACAGCAATGAGATAAGAAAATGAACAGTAACAGCAACAGTACTAATGACAGAGGGCATAAGAAAAGAAATGATTCACACAGAGGGGGAAAAAATAACAGACAATATCAGATGACTCCCTCTACCATGTTTTCTTGACTGGAAGGAACTCCTCCCTGGAAGAGAGTCCCTTTCCCCTGCCCCTGGCAATGATGTGAGGTGTTATACCACAACCTCCAGGTCCCAGCCATGCCCTCTCCCGGTTACTGCAAGTATTAATCCTGACCTGGCCAGAACCAGGACATCATTCAATGATCGTCTAGGTCAGCTACAGCATAGGGGGAAATATACTTGTTCTTGGAGTGAAAACACTCCTACTCAGAAGTGATTGAATTTGTAATAGCAACTTGGATTGTGAACTTTTGTAACTTCTGTCACAGTATTCCTGTTGTGTTGCTAGTTCAACAGTCATAAAAGAACTCAAACCTTAATGTATAGTGCTGAATTGATGAGGTAGTTTTTATTCAAAGGCCAGAGAAAACTTCATAAAGTCTTGCAGAAATTGTGCTAGGTGGTTTCTAAATAGTAGAACAGTTCTCAATGAAAGAAATAAAATTTTTTGTGTCTTTAGTTTTATACATCAAAACACACAAACTGTGGAAACCCCATGATCAAGAATCTATCTTTTAGCTTGTAAAAGGACTGAATGATACTCTACATGATAATGAGGAAATCTAATACCTCATAGCCTGAAGAAGATAGGATGTTCTGTGTAGTCAGTACATGATTGGTATTGATTAAAGCACAGGTGCTATAGAACCTCAGTTTGTGTGTGTACTGGTTTTTGGTGCTCTTCAGTCATTCTGGGACTAGTATATCTTGATTTGCATGTGTTCTTTCTGAATTAATCTGCACTTTAGATTAATCTGCTGTAATTTTATTTACAGCATTACTCTGTGTGAAAGCAGTGGCTGCCTAGTTACATCTTCCTCAAAAGAAAAGCGTTTTTTTATTGTGAGAGTCTACTTTGAAGAAGGTTGTAATTTAACTATGTTAGCTGGTCTTTTTTTGGTAGAAATTGGTGGGAGGTGAAAGTTTTATATAATAGGTCTTATTGTGAAGGTGATGTGGAATGTAAAACTATTTTGTGCTTTATTTTAAAAAATGAGTCAACAAGTACAAAAAATAATTTTACTTTTTTTTTTTCCTAAGGATGGTATTTGTGCATTGAATAGAGGAAATGGGGGGGAAGCAACCTAAAACCTCTGCTTTTATTGTATCTGTGCTAGCAAGGTTTGAGCTGTAAGGAGAAGATATTTGTCATCACTTCTAAGAAGTTGTACCATCTGCTAAATGTCTTGTCAGGTTTTTTTTGACTGAGGAATCTCTTTAACATTTTAAAATAATAATCTGTTTTTAGTCTGATTTCAAAATCCAAAATCATCCAAGCACTTACTTGAATTAGTAGATTTTACTAGTGAGAGATTTAATATTTTGCTTTAATATACTATGTGTTTGTATTCATTCACTGGAGACCATTATAATTAACAGTTTTACTGCACAAAGCTTCAGCTTATTTAGTTAGAAAGAGTAATTAAAAGAAACCAAATGACAGACCAAACCCCCCCAAAACCCTCTAAACTTAAACTACTTAATATAACACTTTTTCCTTTTATCCTCTCCTTTAATTTAAAGGATTTCCTGATACTGAGAGCTTTCTTCTACAGATAACTTACCTAAGTGTTGATTGTAAACTTCTGATTTTGTATGTTTAGGTCAACCTGAAGAGACCATGCCCATTTTGGGCTGATGATGGCCATTGTTCAATCAAAGATTGTCATGTAGAGCCTTGTCCTGAGGTATGGATCAAATCATATATTTATTATAATATATAATAATACCAATATAGAAAGGGTTTTTGGCTAAGAAATTACCAGTTTGCAGTGGCTAGCACGATAGTAACAATATCGACTAATGAGAACTTAAATTTAAATAAAAGTGACAAAATTCTTTTCCATTACAAAAGTAGAAATACAACCAAAACATTTTAAGGTCTTAGTCATTTTATGAACAAAGCAGATAGCTTCAAGAATAAGTCTCTTCTAAGCTCTAGCACTGTTTTGGATATAATATGTTGAGAAGGTAAAGGAGCAAGTTAATTTTTCAGAAAAGAAGTTTGCTTTGACCTCTATAGGAATGATACATATATTGTAGATTTTTATCAAGCATGAACATTTCTATGAACAGTGTAAAAGCTGTGATCTGTTTTTTGTTTTTAGAGCAAAATACCTGTCGGAATTAAGGCTGGGAGCTCTAATAAAGTAAGTACTCCTTTATTTTCGAAGTTCTTTCTGATTTTTTAAAAAATCTTAACTTTATAACAGCTGCGTGACTTTTTAATACAAACCTTCAGTGTTCTTATACTGATGCAATAGTTGAGATACCTGATCGATTCCTGTATGTGGCTTTACCTTTTTACCTTTATGTACAGTAATGTTTCTGACATAGCTGGTACTGCCGTGTCATTTTGAGTCTGTCATTGCTGGAGAGCTGATGAAGACTGAATCAATGAATGACAAGGGACAGCAGTGCATGGGCACAGAATGCCTGGTGCAAAATTGTTGCTTTATTTCTGAGTACAGGCCACCTTCTAAAAAGCTGTAGGCTAAGATGCACAGAGGCAGTAGCAGTGCAGTCTTTTTTAAGAATCATAAATAAACACAACATCTAATATTAAGAGAACCCAAATGATTTCATGTAATTCTGCTATGTCTTATTTTCAAGAGGTCATTAGTCCAGAGATTATTTGGCCATTAGTCTAAAGACAGTTTAGGCCAAAGTGGCCAGTGCAAGCTTAAGCAGTCTGTGCTGCTGGCTTTTGCTTGTTTCTCTCCAAGCCATCCTTCCTAGATCACCCAAGTGATCTTAGCAAAGCCAAAAAAAGTAAAGAAGCTATATATGTCTAGAAAAAGAGGTCAGAGCAGAAAGACTAGTAACCACCCAACCACACATCCCAAACACAGTCCCCAAGAATGAGGATTTTAGCAGTTGATGGGATAATGGTGCCCAAATGAGAGATCTCTTCCTACTGAGTGCCTCGACTGTGTTGTAGACACTTACCTCTTGATTAACTATCGTATCTCCATCCTCCCCAGTGCTTTCTACCTCACTGGGCAGACTGAGTGTAGTTCACCATATCATAAAGGACTTATGAAAAGGTTTTTTGGCATTAGGTTTAGACCTCATGCCAAGAAACATTATCAGAGATAGCTGAAATCAATACTTCATTGTGAATTGATGGCTTGTGTCCTGTAGTCTTGAACAGTACAGGCAAGTCTGTCCAGGCTTTAGCTCAAGAGGAAGTCTTGTTTCCTTTATACATACATTGTTAACTCACTCTGAAGTAAAGACTGCCTCTTCATTTAAAGGTTCCTTATAATCAGAGAAGAAGAATCTTTCTCACTGACATGACTTAAATATCAGTCATTCGCCCTTCCAGCACAAGCAGCAATAGTTGTTCTGAAAAACTAACCCTATCTCTGGGCAGCAGGTCTTGTGTTTTGGCTGAATAATCTGTTGCCAGTTCTCTCTTCCATTGACTCTTTTATCTTCCAAGCTTGATTGTAGAGAAAATGACTCCTGGAATAGCATAATGCCTCCTAAAGAGAGGGGCTGTAAGACTTCAGACTGTTTTAGAAAGGATTCTTGTAGTAGGCATTTGAGCTTCCTGATTGATTAATCTTGAGAGCCATAAATAAGTTGTTAAACAGTAACCAAAGAGTATGCTGTCCTTTAGATACTTCACATAAGCATATCAAATTGGATTTAGGAAGGGAAAATGCAGATGCCTTATGCTTTCACCATAATAAAGACAGTGGGATAGCTTCTTTGGGAAGCTGCCATTTTCTGTGTGTTCCTTGCAGTGGTTCCCTTTGAGTTTCCTTGTAGGTTGTTGAAACCAGCTACAGTACTGAAAGTTAAGCAATTCTGTACCTTTAATGTGCAGTAAAAGATGCTAATGCGTGCTGCTTTTCTGTAAGAGAAGCAAGTGTTTCTGGGGGAAAATTGTCATCAGAACAGACATAAATCTTACCTATGCCATTTTCTTACTTCTTATGGTTCAGTTAGAAGATCTTTCTTGAAGCCAATTAAAAACTGACAATCTCATTTAACATCTTTTTAAGGAAACATCAAATTCATTTTAGTATGAATGTTTTGTTTCAAGGACTGTGCGAGTACTGTGCTATTAGCCTGTGCTAATTTCCAATTTGGGGAAGTCTTGCACCTTATGGCTTATCTGTAAAATACTGGGTTAAAAAAAAAAAGGTGTTTTTTTCCCTGAGGACATACATGTCCAGTTTCTCTCTTTCATTCTGATAATGCCTGTCTTGGAAAGCTGAAAATAACCAAAGGCATCTTTTTAATAGTGAGAGTTATAATCTCTTCAATACATATACTCACAGTAGAATCCTGCAGAGAAGTTTTCCGTGGCTTCTGTCCGGTTTCCCATTGCCTTTCTCTCCTCATGTGGAGGAGTTTGTAAACTTCCAGCTTTATTTAGGCTTTTGTGGGGGATTTGTTTGTTTGTTTGTGGAACAATGAAGAGGACAGTTATTTTGAAAGCTCATCTAGCTGCAAAGACCAAGTTTACACTTCTACAGCTTCCCCATAGAATGCAGTTAGCAATAGAGGATGTCTTTTTAATTCCTGACACCACCAGAAGCCTTTTGAAATAGTGCTGTAGGGGCAAACAGTAATTTCCTTTTCTATAGTTCTGTTTCATTTGAGTGGTGAATGCATATTTTGGGGCTAGACATTAAAGCTATATTAATCTTTGAAGCAAGGGACAGGATGCAGTAACTTAAGGTTACAACATTTAACTTTGTAATTTATTTCCTGCCCTTCTCTTTTCTGTTTTTTTTGTTCCAGTAACTGGTCTTAGGAGATCCTGGTTGGCAAGAACAGATATTTTGTCCTGATTTTGTCAGGGGTCACAGAGCACTGATCCGATAACTGTTCTGTTAAATGCTAAGGAATAGGGAAGGCTGGAAACACGTTTTGAGACTTGAATGTTCATTTTGTTGGAAATTTAGGATTATAATCTTGGCAGTAACCTTTTTTTACTTCAGGGTAGGGATTGGTTTGCAACTCTAGACATGCAGAATGTTTACTTCAGCATCTCAGTATGTTATTTCATCAGCAGTATCTGTTTCAGTCTAGATTTAAATCATTCCTTGTTCCCATTTTTCCATTTAACATCCATACAAAGCTAAAGAATGAGGTCCCACGCCTGTCAAATTCAAGAAAATTGAGTGAGAAGTTCCTTCTAGAGTAAATATTTATGGGCAAGGCCCCTAACAAGATTTAAATTATTTGGTTTTTTAAATCTCCTTCACTTCCTTGGTTTTCAGTAGGTTCTGCTGTTTTTCTTTGTGTTGGTCCAGGCAAAAGCATTTTTAAAAAGCCAATCATTTTGCTTACTCATCTGAACAGTTTTAATTAAATACTATCTTTTTTTGAGAAGTATTATGATACATATTGTGGTGATACTTTGCCTCTGGCATCTTGACCACAATACTGTCCTCGGAAATCAATTATTCTTTCTTTTAGAATTTATCATTCATTTCTTTTATTAATTGACCTAAGGCTTAGTCTGGAAAAAACCACACATACCTCCCTCCCACGCCCCCCAAATCCAAAAACCCCAAAGAGGAGGAAATTGAGTTTATCTTTTAAGAGAGCACTGTTACTACCTTTTATGTTCCAATACTTAGAAGAACTTTTTAAGCTGTAAGCTGACAGACTTAAATTCCCTGCTGACATAACCATGTTATTATAGAATAGTGGAATTTAATCTTTAGTTCTTCAAACGTTTTCCTTAGAAATGTTCCAGAAGTAAGTATTTTAGTGGACTACTTTTTAAAAAATACTTTAGAATAAAAGTTCAGCTTATATATTTCGATTCTGACTTTAAAATAAGCAAAATTTGAGTTCATCTGGAAAAGCTTGTCTTCCAGACTTGTGCACATCTGAAGCAAGCCAGTGAATTAGATTAAATGAAACATGAGGGGGAAATGACAAAACCAAATAAATATACCTACTGAAATAACCAGTGAAACTTGGGGTATGATTATACTTGCAAAAACAAAGTGTGTTTATAGGTATGATGCTGCTCCTCTTTCGAGGTCCTTTTATGAGACTATAAATAAGTATCTGAAACACTCCATCTAGGGTATTTCATAACAAAAGAACTCCATTTAATTTAAACAAAAGGCAAACCAAAATTTTGACATCTTTAGCTGCATTCCCTGTAGTGGTTAAATTCACAGAATGAAATCAGCCTGATGAACTTCAGTGGAAAAAAAAAAATCAAAGTAAGAAATGTTCCAGAATCATATACTGCTTCTAAAATAAGAGGGTTTTCCTTATTCACTGCTAAACTTAGAAATACCTTTCACAACACCTGTTATTAGACGATTTAAGTAATTCATTTGCATATTAAATATGACTTTTCTTACAGTATTCAAAAGCAGCAAATAATTCCAAAGAATTAGAAGACTGTGAGCAAGCTAACAAGCTGGGAGCAGTTAACAGTACCTTAAGGTATGCTGTTATTTACATCAACAAAATAGTACAAAAATAATAAGAAAGGAACATTTTTTTTTGTCTGTCTGGTTCTGGCAATGTTCTGGTTTTTGTTCTTCATTCTTTCCATAACCCATTAGAAAATAAATGTGAAATGACGCAAGAACATCTGAAGGCAAAGGTGTTAAATGATAAGTAGACCTTTTTTTTGTTTAAAGTTATACTTTGATATTATTTAAAAGAGGTATCTTACAGCATCAAGAGGCAGAAGAAACCTATGAACAAAACCACCTTTTCTCTATTCTTTGTTCTTAATGACTGTGCTGGATTAAGGGGTTTTGTCCTGCTTTGTCCCACTGTTTTACTGATGTGCCTGTTTGTGATCATTCGGTGAACCAGATCAGGGAGTTGAGTTACTTTTGTTGCTGGCAAAGTTATTTTTAGCTTGGATCAATTCTCTTATCCTGCTTATTGCGTGGCACTGTCAAGGTTGGGTGGGAGGAATTCTGTGGGATGGCATTGTCACTGAGTACAAAAGTGTGTGGAACAGCATCTAGAAAACATGGCACTCTACTGGGTTCCCCACTTTTGAAAAATAGAAATAGAAAAATCAATTCTTCACTGTTGATGGAGGGATATAGTGTCTTTGCCCACAAATTTCAGCAGTTCTGCCTGGTAAAGATGTTGAAACTGTTTCTTGTGCCACAAAAACTCGACTATTTCCGCCTGGTGTGTGGTGTTTTAGGGGAAACAAGAAACTGTGAATTCTGTTCCATTTCTGTAAGACAAAAGAATGTGAGGTTGTAAAAGGAGCGCTAAAGGTAATGCCTTTATGAGAGTAGGATAGATGATTAAAGTTTGGAGAGGACAGGTAATGATCCTGCACGTGGAGGAAGAGTTTGTGCTTTGCAGGTAAACCTCCATGTTCTCAACCTAGCAGTGCATCATCCTCTTGGTTTTGGGTTATTTTCCTTTGTGAGTTGTATTTCTTGTGGTATGTCAAATCTTGTCTGTTGGTAATTACCAGAGAATTTCCTCACCTAGTGCCAAGTATAAAGGTTCCTGCTGTGATTTGGCAGAAGGTTAGAAATGTATCTTGTTGTAGAATTGCTTCTGTTTGTAGCATTGAGCTGGTACTAATTTGATCAAACAGAATAGTTTGTTTTTGTTGTTTCAAGGCACCTCAGTGCACCCTGGAGCAGAGCTCCCAATCTTAACTTGGCTTACATTTTTCTGTCAGCAGTGTGGCATCATTAGTTCTGTGCTGCACACAGTCGTAGAAGAAAGGTTTTGGCACTGTTTGTGTTTCATAGTGTGAGAACTTCAAAGTACTTGTCTCTCTAGTACAGTGCACCTTTGAAAATGCTAGAGTGAGTGAAATACAATTATTATTAAAATGGCTTAGGACAAATCATATCCACAGAGTCCTTTAGCTGAAAAGGGGATTTAGACATCTAGTCTCCCAGTGAATAGTAAGGCACTAGCTCTTGTAGGTTTCATTGAAAGTACAGGTTGTGAAAACAGGGTGATTCTTCCCTTCCCCACCCTCAAAGTGACAGCTGCTAAAATAGTACTTTGAAATGTGTTAGAAATGTATTCTATGAGCATATTTTACTAAGCTCTTACTGAAGGAAGAGAAGCCACTGCTCAGTTTGTTCAAATAATGGTGAAATCTTTGTCTCAACATTAAGGTGACTTTTGAAAACATTGAAGTTGATGCTTGCTTGAATCTCTGTGCAATTAAGAAGGGGTAACTCCATATATTCTCAAGTTTCAGATATACTAATTCAGAATCCACTTCCAAGCTATATGCAAGTTGTATTTCTCTCAGAAGCTCTTATTGCCATTGCTTATTTAGAAGTTTAAAATCAAATGTATTTTTTTTCCCCTCAGTAACCAAAGTAAGGAGGCTTTCATTGACTGGGCAAGATATGATGATTCACAGGATCATTTTTGTGAACTTGATGGTAAAGTGTTTAAGCTTTTTCAGAGTGTTTTTTTTATTTGCTGTCTTATAAAAATGCAAAAGACCATGATTTCTCTACAAATAACCGTTTTTAAAAAGTTTTGTTTTTGTCTCAATTGACAGAAATGTGACAGGTCATATTATACACACAAAGTGCAGATTTTTGCAATTTTACAAGGAGTGTTTGGTAGCCTATACAGTGCACATTCACTGTTACCTCCTTTTAGTATATTGAGACATATTTATGTAAGTAAAAAAGACAGTAAATGGGAGGGGGTGAACGTATTTTTAAAAGTGCTTCTTACAGAAAAATTCTATCTAGCACAAATATAAGACAAATGGCTTGCAGCTGATTGTTTCTTACTACTGTGTTGTTTTGTTGCTATTCTTCTGTGCTTGGGCTGAGTTTGTTCCCCTTCCACCCTTGCTGTTTCCAAATGATCTCTGCACCCTTATTTGTAAGGACTTTCTTATTGTTAAAACATTAGGATACTAGATTGTGTCTTTACTCCACGTATGTGAGTCTTTTTATTTGCTAGTAATGTTCAAAGCTCAAAGGAATGGTTTTTAGATAAATGTGAGAATTGCCAACTTCAGGATTGACTACTAAAGTCCTTTTTAATAAACATCTTAGAAAGCTTTCTATGCTAGGAGTATTTAGGCCATAGTGCTAGATGTTTTCATCTACTTTTTGGTTTATGTTTGATGTCGCCTGAGAAAGTAGCAGCTGCAGTGGACTTAGCAGCTGCAGTTCTCTTTCAGCACTTCTGCTGCATCTGACCTGACCACTTTCTATATGAACTGTTTCTGTAATAGCTGATGAGCATTACTGTAGATCTCAACTGTTACATGAAATTATGTGCTGTTGTTTCTACTATCTTCAAGTTGTCTACGTACATTTTAAGAAGTACTGAGCTGTGAAAGGTATAGTTGAGGAGCTTTTCTTTTAGGAGTAATACTGACTGAAGTAGTTCCTGGTTCTAATTCTGTCTGTCATATCATGCCCTGCTGAAGGAGGATGTCCCCACCTGTGTTCTACCAGTGTGGGTTTTTTTTGCACTGGCTCTGGTGTTCATCTTTCTGCATGGTAAGCTGATTAGGCTTACCTAAATAGCGGGAAAGTTGCTATCTCCCTGCCACCTCCCACACTGTTGTGATGAACTGGCTTGTTGGGTGAGTTTGTGATCTGGAGCAGGGAGAGTGAGAGAGAATAACTGCTGGGAGTCATGGGGAGGAAGTAGAAAGCCTTGCTCTCTTCCTGTTGGGCTTAATGATAAACTAGATAAGGGAATTGATCTAGCTGAAAAAACGCAGTAACCCAGGTCAGCTTTCCACCTTGCTGTTGCGTGGCTCCACAGCACGCGTAGACTCAGTTGTAGGTGGATAACAAGAAGAAAAATGGACCCCGAAGCGATCAGGGAGCTTAGGAACTGCTTAGGTTAGCCACACTGTCAAATAAATAAATAAAGCTGTAATTTGACTTTCTCTCATCTGGCAGTCATTGTTATGTATCTTGTATCAGTCTCCTTTCTTTGTTTTTGCTACTGCTGCTGAAGTGATGCTTAACTGCTCATGCAGAATCATCTCTTCTTTTTTAGAGCAGTTTCACTCTCTGTTTCTGTGGCTTTTTTTGATATCCGACAAAGTACTACGTGGCACTTCTTGGGCATTCTTATTCCTATGAATAAGTCTCTGGACTGTTGGCTTGTGTTGTATGTGGGGTTTGTTTAAGCATGAGTTGCTCTAGACCTAGAGTTTCAAAGAGGGGTGAATTCCTTCTGCTTTTTACTGGTTGTAGCTTGAAACTATTTCTGTTTGTACAGTGTTTTCAAGCAGAGAGAGTCGTTTCACAATTTTCTTTGAATAAGTTGCCTGAAATTTGTAGTGAACTTCAAAGATGAGGGTATAGCTTGTTGAAAGGCTGCTTAAGTAACATGCTTCCTGTTGTAACCAAGAGATTTGTTCTGCAGTATGCTGAAAGTTTTGTTCAGTTAAGCAATGTGATTCAGATTTTTCTGCCAGTATACAAGGGTATTTGGAGGAAAAATGGATTTAGCTAATAAATTTATGATATGTATCAACTACAAGATGTACTACTTTAATCTCATCTTTATTAAGAACCTACTGTATGCAGTATACCCATTTCAAAAAAGCAACCCCCTCAACCAAATACTGCCGGACGAACCCTGAATTTGAAGGCCATTTAAAACAAAATGCTGTTTATATCCTAGCCTAGGGTCAGGGAATACAGTGCATGTCCAGTGTTTATGGTAAAATTAAAGGAGCCGCATAGATGATCACCAGACATTATAGAAATTAGAGACACACAGAAAACTTTGGAATAGATGATATACTTTTGAGCTTTGTATTTAGAGTGTATATTGCTGCATTTTTACATACAAGGCACTTACAATCCGACTGGAAGACAGTATAGTGTTCTATGAGACCTCTTGTTTATATTTAGTTTTATGTGACTAGTTAAATTAAATCTTTTTCTACTGATCAGTTAGCATATGTAACAAAACTTTTCCTATTTAGATGAGAGATCTCCAGATGCACAGTATGTGGATTTGCTGCTGAATCCAGAACGTTACACTGGATACAAGGGACCTTCTGCTTGGAGAGTGTGGAACAGCATTTATGAAGAAAACTGCTTCAAGTAATTGGGAGGGGGAGGAAGCCTATTTCTTATAGTTGTACCTCAGTTTAGCTAAAAACTGATCTTTGTGTTTTCTAACTTATTTTTTAGGCCTCGATCTGTCTATCGTCCTTTAAATCCACTGGCGCCTAGTAGGGGTGGGTCTTGCCTGTTTTATTTTCCAATGCTCTTCTTTTAACATAGTAACTGTTGCAGTACAAGTGATACAAATATCAATCTGCAGTCTGTAGGTGTGCTTTCTGCTATTTAATCTCCTCTATAGAAGTAGCTGTGCATTTGCAATATTTAGACTAAGGCTTGTGGTGCTTTATTACATACATGCCTAATCTTATCCCTGTTAATAGTCTTATTAATGTCAGGTAAGCTGATATGAAAACTAAATGTTAAGTCTCAAACTGTTTACTAAGTTTCACACTAATTTTCCGATTTGGATGCACTCTTGTGTTCTTGTTTCTTTTTTCAAAAAGCATTTAATTTAGTCACTTCAGTTTATGCTTATCCAGGTGTAATGCAGTTGTACATTTTTCATCTATAATGTGTAATACAAGTGTACAAATATTTACATTGTTTGAAGGAGTGGACACTTAGGAAGTATCAATTTTCTGCAAGAATGTTTTAAAAAAGTGTGCTATTGACCTGGGGTTTGTTTTCAAATTTAAGTTGAAAGCTGTAACCTGGTGTTTCAAATGAATCAGCTTTCCCCTTCCTGTGTGTCTCATTTCCCTTAAAAATTAACTGTTAGGCAATAGATTAAGTTAAAAAATCACCATCCATTAGAAAATCAAGGTATCTCAGTATTTGTGGTTACTAAAAGCTGATATATTGCTGATGCACACAGATAAAAAGAAATGTAAGAATGGTTTACTGCAGGGATCAGAATTTCAGAAAGGAACACTGGACTGATTGTTGAACAATGCAAACTAAAGACTATGACTTCCTAACCATCTTTCTGGAGCTAAAATACAGCTTTCAAGAATATGTGAATCAGCTGCTACTAAGATTTCAATTTCTTAGTGACTTTCATTATTACAATGGGTTAAGTCTCAGGTGGTCTTGAGGGACAAGAGTGGCGGGATGGAAACTAGCCTGTTTTTTATAAATTAAATAAGGTTTCTTGCACTTTGAGTGTTTGTAGTAAAGTCTGTGTTTCACTACTACTTTGCAGTGGTAATTATCTTTTTAATGCTTATGCATTTCTCTTTTTTTCCCCCCTTCTAAGGAGGAGATGATGGTAAGTCATCTTATTTTACTTGACTTGCAGAAATGAAGTAAGCATTAGAGAGTTCTGGACTTTGGATTTATTCACTTTACTGTTATTAAATAGAGAGCAGGAAAGTTATGTTTTTATGCAGATTATTGATCAGAAAATGTTTTTAATGGAATCATACTTTCATTTGGAGTAAGGGGAAAGAATGGATAAGAGCAAAACACAATTCTCTTCTTGGTTTTTATTCTCGTAACATAATATATGTTGTGACAATGTTATTAGTTCTTCCAGAACCCCATTGATACTGCTATCCCTTAAAAGAAGAGGGACAATTTGTTGTGTACTTTCTTGAATGTCCTTGCTTTTGGGAAGATGGGCAAAGAGTGGGGAGAAAATATTTGACCTGCCTACAGTGAGGCAGACTTTAAGATTCTTCTGTAAGCTGCAAGCTCTTGGGCATAAGATCTAAGTCTTAAGGAGATCTTTGGGCAGGTCAAGGTGAGGGCTGTCAGAATTGTGCTCTGCCATCACGTCTTTCACCAGCAGGGCGTATAATCAGACTTGTGCTTCCATACACTGCTGCATGCCCTGACCAGTAGCTTAGTCATGGTCATTCTTGTATTTCTCCTATTCTGACCCCAACAGTTTTAAACTAACCTCAAAGTTAGCTGCTTCTGTGCCTGTTCTCAATTTCATAGCTTAGTTACTTCACTTCACATCCAGATAGCAGCTAATGCTGTGTGCATAGTAATATAAAGATACTGTAATGTTAGAAATGAATACTCTTCATTTAACTATGTACTTTGTATTTCCAGGAGAATCTTTCTACACATGGCTAGAAGGTAAAGGCTCTTGGATGAGTTAATGTAGTGTTAAATTCACTAGAAGAAACACTGTAGCAATTTTTTCATCTCAAATATTTTTCATAGCGTAGGCTTTTTAGTAAATTGTGCAGAGCTTCTAACTGTTGTTCAAATATTTCTTAACTTCAGGTTCTTTGGAAATCTTCTCATTTATTTAGATGGTATGCTCCTTAAACCTTAAAGTGTTTTATCTTTCGTAAAGTGGGAGTTCACTTCATTGCCAGTTACTTTGAATTTTTTGGTTATTTTAGGTATTTAAGCAGGGGCATTGTTAGTAGTAATATTGGTGAGCATTATTATTTGGAAACAGCTTTAAAGAACATTAAAGATTTTGATGGCTCTAGTCCCAGTTTATAATCTAAGGATGTGTGTTCAGAAGGCAAAGCAATTTTCTTTTTATTCATGTTGAAATGGAAATTTTTATTGCAATGGTAGCAATCAAAATCTCATTTTGGAGGTGTGCAGAAAATTAAGTAAGTTAAATGTACTTAATTTTAAAATTAGCTCATTCTGCCTTTCCTAAGCCTTTACTTGTGTGGTGGTATTGTAGGAAAGCATACAAATTTATATGCCTTTAAAAATGTGGTGTCTGTAAATGAGGACACATGTCAGCCTCACAGGTAGGCTTCACCATCAGCTCTTCCTGCTTCCATTTGTGGAGATTGGAGTGGCAGGAAAGTTGCCCAGCCATATCTTTGAGAGGAACAAACTCTTAAATTTCAAGTGTAGTCTCTATCTTTGGTTCTAATTTGGACTATAAGTAATTTCTGCATATAAATTATGTTTTGACCACTCAATGCTGCTGTATTTCCATTTATGCTGTAGAAGTCTGTATTAATCAAGAAATATTTTCCAAGGTTTTGTCCTGTGCATTTAAATCTTCAGTGAATTTACAGTACAGCTATGAAGAAGTGTTTTTGCTTTAAGATTTTCTGGAGCTTTTGATGTTTTTCTGTAGGGCCACACCTCTAATTCAGTGGTAGCTCTAATTGTAATTAAGATGGGTCACAGTATATTTCTGATTTCCAGACCATCACAGTGCAAGATTATTACAAATTTATTGCTCAAACACTGTAAGCATCTTATTTTTGTGTAACAATTTATCTGTGCCAATTGAATAGATCCTTATTTGACTGTGTTTGCTAGAACACTAGAATACCAAGCAAGAAATGTCAAATGTCATTCTTGCTTTATATAAAAAATAGGAGGTAAACTTTTTCTATGATGTCTATAAGAGTTTATTAACAGCACTCAAGTACTGTAATTGTAAATCTTGAAAGTTAACAATGCAGACTTGCATCACTAAAATGTCAGGGTATGTTCATTTTAATAAATTATTTCCAGTATTTAGTTTGGGGTCTGTTTGTCTTTTTTCCTGGACAGGTCTGTGCCTTGAGAAAAGAGTGTTTTATAAACTCATTTCTGGACTTCATGCTAGCATCAACTTGCATCTGTGTGCAAATTATCTTCTTGAAGGTATGTTTTGGTAAAATCACTGAATGGAATTCTACAGTATCTGTAATACACATTTTGGTTTTTCTGAAAATTTTTGCTGTAGACTTAGTTGTTTCTGTGTTCTAAATGTCTCTTTTACTGCCCCTGCCCCCTTTTTTTTTCTCTGTGTAGAAACGTGGGGGAAGCCCCGCTGGGGACCAAATGTGAAAGAGTTCACTCGTCGCTTTGACCCTGCTGAAACGAAAGGAGAGGGCCCAAGGAGGCTCAAGAACTTGTATTTCTTGTACTTGATAGAGCTGCGTGCTTTGTCAAAGGTTGCCCCGTACTTTGAGCGTGCAGTTGTCGACCTTTACACCGGCAATGGCCACGAGGATGCTGAATCTAAAGCTCTCTTACTAGATATCTTCAGGGATACCAAGTAAGGCATAACTCAGTAGTTTGAAATTTTCACTTATATCTGGAAGTGAGGATAGGTGACTCCTTGATGGGGTAGGACAAAGAGAATGGAATGAGGAAATAAAATTTGAGTAATGGGAGAGATCGAGGGGAATTTTAATGTTTGATAGGAGAGATTAATATTTTTGAGGTTTGAATATATCAGTCTTTAAAAACAAACAAAAAAAAGCACTCAAAAAACCCCAAACCACACAACACCCTGGGCTACTCCCTGTGTGTTGCTTTTTCTGATTCTTCATTTTAAGATGTACATGACTTATTTTGAAAAGGAAAGTAGTATATACAGTCTTTTAATGGTCCACTGAGTAATCCAGTTTTTATCATAGACATGACTTCTGGTGGTTTGGCCATCCCTTCTTCCTTCTATTTATTCCATTATGTTCTTAAGTTCAGTTCCTTTGCTCTCCTTTTTGCTAGTTTTTGTGATTGGTAATGTGTTGTGTAGTTTCATTGCTGTCCCTAATCATAGTCTTGCTAGGTAATTGAGATGTAGTCAGACAATGATCTGTTGGAAGGCAAACATTAAGCCAATTTCAGTATTAATTGGAACAAAACTGTGAATAACAGATTTCAAGTTACAGTGATTGAATAGTAAGACTGATATTACTGAGTAATTCTTTAAGGCCTAATCTGCAAAGACTAGGAACTCTGAAAAACATGTTACACTGATGGCATCAGCTGCTTACCAAGCTTAATTGAGCACTGTAGTTCATGCCAGCATTTGTTTTGATTGTATTTTGTCATTATTAGGTCCTTCCATATGCACTTTGATGAGAAGTCCATGTTTGCTGGAGATAAAAAAGGAGCCAAATCACTAAAGGTAAAGCTAGTTTCCTGAATGACATCCAAAATACCCATTTTGGAATTAAGCTGTGTTATTTTGGAAAGCCTTTCTGCCTGCCACAAGCGTACTGCTGAGAGTAAGATTTTATCCCTGCCTTTTCTGGAGTTGTATCTAAGGCCTTTTAATCACCTTTATAGCATGGTGCTGTCCTGATCCAAGCAGACTGAAATCTCTGGCTTCATGCCTTGAGTCAGGCATCAGAACTAAGGTGGGACAAGTGGATTGGTATTACCAGTAAATGCAGTGGTGCTTATTTTAAAGTAGAAGATCTGTTTCACATAATTATCTAGAGAAAAAGAACCAACCCAGTCATGTTTGCTTAAAAAAATGATGCTTTATACAGCATAATACAACATACTGTACAGTATAGTACCATGTAATATAATAATCAACATTAGAAAAACATAGTTTCTAGGCATGGGAACCCAGGGTGAAAGCTGTAGCAACTTCCAGTGTTAACATGCAAGTGTTCAGGCTGGTATACAAGTCCGCAGTTGGGAGTGGGGCTTAGTAACAAAGGTCTGTTTTAATATTTATTAATGCTTTTAATACCTATTTCAGTAGCAGTATAGAATGTCATCAGCATTACAAAAAATGCTATTAGAAAAATGACGTGTTTTATCAGCCCAGCTAGTGTTTTTTGTTCTCAAAAAATTGAGATAAGCTTAATTAGTTCTGTGCTGTGCTTGCTCCCACTCTGACTGAAGTCGAAAAGCAACTATCTGCTCATAGCTTTGAACAGGAAATATCTTTCATGGATTGTAACCTGTTTGTCAAAAAGGTGGTTGGTTCAAAAGGAATTTGAATAATGGAAGGAAGAAGGGGTAGGGAAGCAGATACAGTACTTAAAGCTCAGAAGATTTTGAGGAAGTTGGTAGAAAGACAGTGTACAGAATCCAAGTGTTCTGTGTTTTCGGGGAGATTTTTTTGAGGAACTAACTGTTAGAAGTGGCTTGGAAACAAGATTCTGGGTTTACATGGATCTTTATTATGGCCTGACTAGATAAGGCAATGGTTTTGTTCAGTTTTGCTAAGAAAATTGATATTCTAATGGTACTAGATTTTTAATGGTACTGGGTCCATTAACCTTCTGTTTTTGTAAAGCTAAGATGTACATAAACTGAAGCTTTTTTATTTTGTTTTTAACTGACAGGAAGAATTTAGATTGCATTTCAAGAACATCTCCCGCATAATGGACTGTGTTGGATGTGACAAATGCAGGCTGTGGGGCAAGCTGCAGGTACGGTTTATTTTGTGTGGGTGTGTGTGTTCTGGCAGGGGCAGGTTCTGAGATAAGCATCTATTTCATTTTGGCAGGATGTTTTTACCTTAGCATTCAGACTTTCTGCACACGGTTGGTCCTTGATATCCTTACCTATATAATTGAAATAGATATAGCTTAGTTTACCGTTAAAATTTTTTAAACCTTTTTTTTCCAAATTGGTAATTTCATTTAGTCAACAGCTGTTTAGTTTACTAAAAGGTAGAGTTTGTATTCTAAAAGAGATACTTTTGAAGAAGATGCTTCATGGTGAGCTATTACTAACAGTCAGTATCTTACTTGTATTCAGTGATCAGATGAGCCTTGTAGAATCACTTATGGGAAGCCTTCCTTTAAATACAGCACACACTTGTTAGGGAATCCAGTGTGATATTCAACTCCACAAATTGAGCTGTAAGAAAAAGAAGTATTCCGATTTTCACAGTTTACGCAGAGGGCAGCAAATGAATGCAAAGGTGCTCAGTAAAACTGAAAATTGAAATCTAGTTTCATTTTCTTGGCACTTACTATTTTTATTTTACTGAGAACAATATTTTAAACCTTGAGACAAATGTTAAGTCCAGACTGAGAATAGTTATTTTGGAGTGCCTGCTGTACCATTCCACTATATTGCATTAAATTTATCAGAGTGCAGTTTTCAAAGAGTTTGTGACATCGAAAGTTCGGTGGTCTCTGCTGAATTTCTGGAGTTCTGCTTACCCTGTCCTAGTTAATACTTCTGGTCTGTTATTGTTTTTTCTTCCTCACTCAGAGTTAAAAAAACCCCAGATTTCCTGACCTATAAAGTTCTCTTGCAGCAGCTTCAACCACTTTTGGTCAAAATCCAGTGGTTGCTTATGTAGCGCAATTAGAAGTGAAAATAAGAAAAGCTGCTTCTGTTCTATTCCTGCATACAAAATAGGGGTTGGAATTGAAACTGCAATGTTTACCATTAGGACTGAAGGTAGAAAAAGAACATTTGTTGTGATACCTCATAAGAAAACTTAGTTTGACTTCAGAGGGGAAGGGGAGAGGAAAAGGAGAGATGTGCTCCTGCAAGAGTGGGGCATCTGTAAGGTAAAAGGAGCAGGAGGGAGCTGGAAGTGTTGTAATGGGCTTATTTTCGTATGTGTGGCCAAGAAGAAAAGAGATGGGAAAAGAAGAGATTAAAAGAACAATGATGAAGAGTAAGTATACCTGAGGAAACAAATGTTCTTAAATAAGTGACTGAACCTGGTACACATTCATGCCCTGGTTTTTGTGCAGTTTTTTAGGTTGAGGGTCAGAATGTAAGAACTGGTACTAAAGTTTGCCTGCATTAGTATGTTTTTATCTTTTTTTTATGGCTTTATGAGTATTTAAAGGAATGGTCTTACTGATGTTAAAACACTGGACTTCTTTTATAGACTCAAGGCTTAGGAACTGCTCTGAAGATCTTGTTTTCTGAGAAAGAAATACAGAGCCTTCCTGAGAACAGCCCATCAAAAGGTTTTCAGCTGACACGACAAGAAATAGTTGCTCTTGTAAATGCCTTTGGAAGGTAAAATGTTATGATTTTAATAGTAGAAAGAAATAAAACTTCAGTGTCAATACTCAGGCTCTGTGGAAAGACAGTATTGTACATTTAGCTGTAGGTTTATAAAGGCTGAATTACTGTCAGTGATATTGATAAAGTTAGTGCCTCCAAACTGAGCATGAGAATGATTAGCCTTGGTCATCATTCTGTGTTTCGATCTAATTCATCCCTTCTATCTAATGTCTCATAAATCCACCTTCCACAAGATGAAATTTAAGTCTCTTTAATTTGATTAATTTTTTAAAAATTTATCCGCTTCAAATGATGAAACATTGTAACAGATTTAAAAGAAGTGTACATAGAGCATGCCTTGCTCATCATGTTAGTTCTTCAGATCTCGACTATAACGATCTGTTCCTGTTTAAACAATCTATTTAAACAATCTGATAAAAGAATGTAATAAACTTTATTACCTGTGGCTAGGGATTTTTAGATGTTTAATGAAGCTGGGACAATTAAACATTTGTATATAAACTTTAATCCCTGTCATATATTATGTAAATATAAAATGGACAGTCGGATACCTTTTGAGAGAAAGTGTATTTTAAGTGTGTTAATCTTTGGAACAGGATTGTGTTTGAGAAAAAATCTAAAGGAAAATGAATGTCATAATTTGTACTTCTCTTTTGCTGACTTGGTAACACTTGGGTGGTTTTTGTTTTACAGGCTTTCCACGAGTATAAAAGAGTTGCAGAATTTTAAAGTTTTATTACAACAAACTAGGTAATGAAGGTCTTTGCACAACCCGTTAGTGAAGATCATTTACATGACTGCATTGAGCAGAAGGAACTGATCCTTACAGGACTCACGTGAACTGATAAAAAGTAAAATCAAATACCAACTTGAATATTTATGTTTCAACTAGGAATGGTTATTAATTAGAAAATATATTTATGAATGAAATATATAGTTTTTAAATGTGTAAATTATGCTGATCTGTTTATTTTTAAAGTTTTCTGCTCACAGTTCTGTTGTACTGAAACTTCATAAATTTTCTTATTTCCTTGTCTTTCTGAGACAGCTGTTTTATATGAAAACATATGTACCTCCACCCTGACTTGGCCTGTCTGGAGAGAGGGGAGTCACTTCTTGTCTCTCCCCATTTACTGAGCTTCAGTGTATTCTGAGGATTTGGTACATTAGTTCTGACTGTCAAAAGGAAGGGGGGAAAAACCTCCAAACAACAACAAACAAAGAAAACAAATCACAAGAAAACCTCCCAAACACAAAAAAATAAACTACAAAAAGACGATAAGGCTCTTCCTGAGTTTTAGCTTCCTACTGTAATAATGAAACTTACTTAATAATAGCAAATCTACTGAGCAGAAAATTTTTTCATGCTGAGCTTCTTTGCATCATGGCGATACCAACATTTTTTCTACCCTTCTCTTGTGCTTTTCAGCATTTTCTTTTTTTTTCTTTTTAAAATTACTACCTTGTCTCTGATGCAGCTGAGTTAAAAGTGACTTTTCTGCAGCTCCTTGCTGCAGCCCATTACTGCATGTACTTGGAGGTAGGGGTCAGGACAGGGGGAATGGTTAGTGGAATGCTGCTAGCTGAAAAACCTCAGTCAATCAAATTTCTGTTTACTCCATATTATTTTCTAGATTGTAATCACAAGTTCGGTTTCCAAAAGTTGTCTTTTTAATGTCTAAAATGTTAAAATAGCACACATTGGTGTTTGAGCCATGGAAATAAATTTGCTCTTTGTGAGTTTTGTTTGAGTGCTATGTTAAAAGGTCAGTGTAAAAATAACTTGCTTTTGTAGTCACTTTTAAAAAAAGATGCTTTTAAAAATCCATAATCATAATGACATTTAATACCACATACTCTTATCTATGCAAACCCTTACTGTATCTTCTTTACAAGGATATTCAGCATAAAAAAAACGGGTATGTTAATAACATTACTTTCATAAAATAAGAAATGACTCATATATCATTGTCCACAAATGTCAGTGATAACTTACCAGTGTCAAAACAGAATTCAGAAACAGCATTACCAATTAGTAGCAACCAAATATTGGTTTAAATTTAAAATGAAGTAATAATTTCTTTTAAACCAGCATGTTTAAAAATGAAGTTAGGAGTTTTGAATGTAGGAAGTGCTGGTACAGTGTAGATACATCTCTTGTTTTAAAAACAAGTCTTCATGAAATTAAGTGCTCTTAAACATTTTTCATCCCATTAGATACTGAGTGACCTATTTATATAATTGATTGTAACTGTATTGGCTTCCTTAATGTGTTCCTTTACAATTGAGATTTTCTGAAGGCTGGAATACTCTCTGTCCTTTGTTTCCAGACTAGCCTCAAATTTCTACCTGACTGGAAATGAAATAGACTATTCTGCTGACGCTTGCTTTTATGAAAAATGCTGTTGCTTAAGAAAGTTAACCCCCTTGTGTCAAACTGGGATGTGCTAAATGAAATGAAAAAAAAATAGAAAGGGAAAAACAAAACCCAAACAAAAAAATCCGAATCACCCTTATGAAGTTTTGGTGATAGCTGCACAGATTGGCAATGAACTGGTATCCTGGTGAAGTTCCTGTTCAAGCTGATAGGTAATTGGGCATGGTGTTAGGGGAAGCTGATGCCAGTTTGGGGATGTTATGTTTTTACCTAGTAGCCTCTCTGGCCTGTGGGCGTCCATGTCTGAGCAAGTTATCACAGGCTGTCTTTTTCTAGTTAATGCAGAAGAGCAGGAGGTTTCTAGGTGGATTCATCTGGCCTCTTCCTAGCTCTGTATTTGTACCCTTAGAATTTATTTTTCCCTATTAAATTGAAGTGGGAATCTAGGTAAGTACCTCAGATGTGAACAGCTGTGTTTGATAAATGAGTTACACACTGAGTATCCAAATCTTCTGAGGAATTGTATGTATTGAAAAAGAGTAATTTTTAATTGGCAGTTAATTCTTTGCCTTTTGGATAGACCTGCAAGGGCTAGAACTGTAGGCTCACTTTTGTGAGGAGTATTGTATAACTGGGATTTATCTGTATTATTATATACTCTAGTGCCTAAAGCTTTAGGCAGGATTTTCTAGTTAAAAAAAAACCAACAAAACTGTATTGACTGCGCTTCCCCAGGAAGGACCAAAGTCTCAAAAACGTTTCTTCCTCTTTTCCCCTTGCTTTGTGGGGAAAGTGAATTGCTTCCAGCCTCCTCCTGGAGATGCAACTTGCAATTTTTTTTTTCTTTTTCCACCTGTGCCTGGCTAGAATCAACAGACACTGAAGCAGAATCATGCACTTGCTCACGGGACAGGTGAGAGATTCAGGCATGCAGATCCTGGACACCTGGTCCTTGCAGCCCTTGTCGGCACTAGGTTAATACTGTTGGGTGAGAACATAAAGACATGTGAAGCTTTTCTTCTTTTCCTTTATGTCATGGGAACACAAGAATGCAACTGAACAGCAAATTGTGTGTGAGTTCTGTTGCACCTGAAGGTACATCTTGCTTGATGATCAAATATGGAAGGCATTTCACTTCACTGTCATTGTAGAGAGAGGACATAAGATTTTTCCTGTAACAAATCTAGTTGAAACAATTTTCCTGTCACCATCTTTTTTACTGTATCTGATGTACATTCTGTGACTATGCTGCCTATGAAGTTTTGCTGTGTGAGTTGGATGACTTAGTTCTTTATATGTTAAATTAAATTTTAAGAATTTACAGCTCTGTTTTTATACTAAAGAATAAGGTTAGTTACACCGTCCATGACCTGTAAACTATTTTAAATTCCAGCTCCCTGTTGGAGATCAGCTTGTCAACACTGTCTGCCATTCATTTCAGAGTAACAGTACATTTTCTTGTACAAATGACACGATGATTGTAATCCCAGAGGTAGTGAGAAGACAAAAGAACGTTTAATTGTTCCCAAGTCATGAAGACTTGTGTGAAATGGTGAAAAAAGACTTGGTGCAAACTGCATAGGTAAAAAGTAGGGCACTGTTGCTGAATAACTTGTTCTTCAGTGCCTGGGGAGGTAGGTCAGAATATAAATTTACAACAGTGAAATACAGAGACTTGTGTAAGCTGGAATAATAAGTGTTTTCCTAGTTTTCAGCTGATGATCTGTGATGTCTGTCATTGTATGTGCATGAAATACACTGTGCCACACTTTCTTGAGTTGTGTTTGATGATTGGGTTGCCTTTATCTGACCTTGCTTTGTGCTTTTCTGGGAAATGACCTGTAATATGTTGTAAATAATCCCGATGCTCATGTTTATAAAGTAGCAATCAGCAATTCATCACTTTACAATTTCTCCATATAGCTACCCTATTAAAATGTAATATTTATTAAAATCAAAATCAATGTTGGAACTGCTTATTGAGATCTAAACACTTCTGAATCTTTGCTATGTTTGAATCTACAAAATGCAAATTAAAGTATTTTCTGCTACAACTTCTTTTTGTGGATTTGATTTTTGGGCTTTCATTTGAAAATATATGTTTTGCTTTTCATTTACCTTTCAGTGACACTTGGTAGCTATTACATAAATTAAATTACTTTTGTGATAGTCATGTAAGATTAAAATGATGAGCAGATTTTCTCTCTCACTTAAATTTCATTCAAAAGGTGAAGGTAACCTGTGCATTTCTTGCTGTTCACAGTGCACTGTAGTGTGTCTGCACATCAGGAATCCATTGTAGAATTACAGTAGGTCTCTGTATGAATATGGCCAAATGTAGCCTCTGCTTAGGTCCAGTTGTTTTAAGAGACAAAAAGGCTTATTTAGAAATGAAGTCTGTTCTGTCCTTTTCTCATAATAGCTTATAAAATCAATTCTGTAGATATTGTTTGTTTGTTTGTTCACCCAGTGGGGTTCTTCATGTGGAAATTATTTCTCTGAAAGGGTCTCTCTTTTTCCTTCCATGTATGCGTTTTTAACAAATTGCCTTACTGAAAATCTGATACACATTTCATCTCCAGCTTAGGTGAGTAAGTGCCTGTTACAGAGGTGATGTTAAATTAAATTTAAGATCTTACCTCTGACATTATTGTTTAAATCTCCTGTGTTTTAGGGTATTTAACTCATTACTATGGTTGGTTACAGTCATTTGCCATTCCACTTTTCTGCATGCGTACTGTGGCATAGGGATGAAGTTTGTTCTAAGTGCAGAAGTCTCTTAAGTTTTTGCTGTGCAGCTGTAACTACTGTGAACAAAATGAAATTCTCTTGCCCTGGGTCTTCAGGCAGTTTTGTACAAACATGATTGTAGAACTCCAAAGGGTTTGATAACATTTCAGTTCTTCTCCTAACCCTGTGGCACCTCTTTTAATCTGACTGATAGTTTGATTGGCTTTTTTTCTACAATGAAGATGTGTGCAGAAGGCAATGTAAGCTTTCGGAGGGCCAACAGTTTATTTCTGCTGGAGGCAAGACTCATGCTTTGGCTTTACCACAACAACCCCAAAACCCTAAGACCCTGTGGAAGACTTGATGTGGGAATATGGCACAACTCTGCCTTTGGCTTTCAAGCAGATCTGATCAGATCTACTCCCCATCCCTTCTTTTATCCTGTATATTCTCTGTGAGATGTACGTAAGAATTCTCGACTACTTGTGCTTCCTGACATCGAGCATGAGGACAACATTAAGCCTGTCTGCCAGCTGGAGATGCTGTAGTACACCTCAAAATTGAATACTTTCGTGAAGTAAAGATTGCTAGGAGTAGTATATTTTTCTCCTGGGGAAATTTGGATTGAGTTACAGTGTTTGTTTGACATAGGCAAGGAGAAAGAGATGCTGGGCAGGCAGAGTTTTTCCCTCTTGAGCACTGGGCATAATAAAAAGACCTGAAGTAGTCAGGGTTGCTGTTTGCCTTAGATTAGTAATAATTACTTTTAGGCTTGCTCTCTGCAATGTTGCATCCCGGAATGGTATTTATCCACCATTTTCCCCCACAACTCACTACATTTATCCCTGAAGCTACAAGGGTGAAGCACAGCTTTGCTGGCCTGCTCATTATGCAGAAAGGCACATATGAGGTTTTTCTGCTGTACTCCTGGCTCTTGTTTTATTCCCACAGTGCACATCCCAGGTTCTTTGTAAATAAATGAACATGTCTGTACTGTTCTCTGTATCCCTCTCCCTGGCAAGATATTTAGCTTACTCTTCTATGTAATATACATGGATCTGATTGGTGGACACGATCACATAACTTTTAATTTTTCAAGGATACAAATTTTCAGCTTGTTTTGCAGTTCACAATGCTCCAGTCGGAGGTGATGCCCATCTCCACTCTTCTGAAAATGTCCCCAAAGCGGATGAGAAGATACAGTTTTCTTACTTTCTTAGAAGAATACAGGGTACAGATAACTTCTAGCCTCCAACTATCACACCACACTGAATAAGCAGTGATATCCAAAGAGTAAACTGTGCTCTGAGAACATAGCAATAACTTGAAAAGACAGTGTTTAATTGGGTTGATATTTTTTTCCTTACAGGCTTTTATGTGCATGTAAAAATTGCAACTGTCATGCATTTGAAAAATCTATTCATGTGTTTACAGTATTATATTGATCATAATAATGTATTTCTAACTTTATACACAGTGTAAAAATAAAAATACTTATAAAATAATTATGCCATTTCACTTCATGAAATTTGCTCTTCTAAAATGAGCATAAAATGATTAAATTATACCTTCTAACAACTCTATTCAAAGCCAAAATACCATGGCTTAGAACAAGGTATTAATTGGAACAGTCTTCAAAGTTTAAATCATTAGCTTATACTTCTCCTTGAACTATGGAAAGCTCATGGCAAGGTTCTTCATTTATGTGTGCATAGGAAAATTTCTAAAAACCAAAAGGTGAAGAAAAGATGCAAAGCTTTGTTTTTCAGAACATTGGTTTTGATATTGGAATGTCCTAGAATGCTGTAGTTGATTGAAGTTAAATAGGGCTTGGCCGGTCTGTGTCCAGTGCTGGATCTTGTTGGAGGGATCCTATGTAAGCCATGAAGCTGTTGTTCTGATGGCTCCAGTCGTAGTAGTCTGGAGAGAAACTTAGAAAGAAAATAGAAGAATTAATGACTGGCAGATTGGTTCTGTAGAGACCTGGTTGGAGAATGTGGGGAAAGTGCAATTGTGTAGAGCTAGTTCTCATGCTGAAGTGCAAAAATAAAATAAACCCCCAGCCAGGGGTTCAGGCAGCTACTTATTTTTGATCTGTCAGTTATTTTGGCCCAAGTGTTCATTATCTCTTTCCTGATTCTCTTGGTTCACTAAAGACCCTCCCCTTCCTGATTTGCTGTTCCAGAAGGTGTTTGAAAATCCCAGAAGTGGTGGTGCTCCTCCCAGCCAAGTCCTGGCGCTGCAAGGGCCTGTCAGAGATCTGAGCCTCCTGTGTCTGTGTCCCAAAGGCCAGGACATGGTTTCCAGCTCTGGCATGCTATCTTCTCTCCCATGAGCACTGTGAGATAAACCAAACCTGGCTGCTTTGGTTTCCACTGGGAGCTGTGCGTGGAAACAGCCGGTTCCCTGATGGCTCAGTGTGGAAGGGAGGGTGCCTCTGGCTCTAGGATGGATACCAGCCTGGCACAAACCACCACCAGCATCCTCCATGGGCTTAGTTACTACATGGAAAACTAACTACTGCAGGAATAAGATGACTGATAACTGTAAATAGTGAGTGTGCAGCTTTACTGAGCTGTGGTCTGGGGCCACAGTGACTGCAGAGTCTCACCTGAGTGAGTGACAAGAACTAGATCTGGGTATGTTAACTACGGTGGGCAACTTAGCTGGCGTTTTAAGGTAAATAGCTACACTAATCTATTTGTATTGTAGGGTTGCTACAGGAACAGCAAAGAAATAACATGGCTGAGACTCTTTTCAGGGCAGGATAGAGTCCTGTCAGTGCCTGTCCTTCTCTGAATTGGGTGTTATCAATTTTCGTGTGAACTGCTCCTTGCTGGACGGGAATCCTTACCTGAACCTCACAGGTGTGCCGAGAAAACAGAATTTTTGTGCCAGTTCTAGGTTGTGAGGGATTTCAGCAGTTTGGTGGATTTTCCTTAGCTTTCAACATGTGGGAAAGCATATGCTCCATTTCAGGTCACTCTCAAGACATTTAGCCATGTTACAAAGCAACCTAAGTTGAGAGGCTTCTCGCTATAACCATGACAAGCTGCTGCCTGTGCTGTCCAGATTTTCCCTGCTCTTCCTCAGCAGGGAGACAACTGTTCTTCTAGGCAGCCTTGCTCACATACTTGAATGAGTAAATGGCACTTCTGAAGCCACTTTTGGAAAAAGCAGAGGGTGAAACATGCAACCTAAAGTTCTGACCCAAGTTTTTCAGAGAGCAGCGCGTTGTCACAATTCTTAAATTATGTAACCATTTTCATTCTTGTATTCTTGTAGTTTCTACGGGGCCCTTGGATCCCCACAGCCACTCAGTGCTGCCTTTCCACTTCAGCTTCCCCATTTGCTTCCCCTCACCCTGCTGGGATTTATGCAGCAATTGCAGCTAGACAATTTACATCTGTCTTTTGTGGTGTGTCAGAGTTCCTCCTCCTCCACTGTCTGTTTTGGGAAGCAAGCAGTTCACTCTTGTATCTCACCTGCCCTGTGCCCCCTGTGGTGCAATATTCCAGGCTAGGTCATCATCACTGTCGTATCTGCGGGGGTTGTCAAAGAAGTAAGATCTGGGACTGAAGCCATGGCTTGGGACCATTCCTGCATTGGCCTGAGGGAAGGCAAGCCTCAGTCAGTATTTGCAACAGATATCAAACAGCTGTTTATCAAATGCTTGGTGCCTGCCTTCTAGAAGAAGTGGCTGCCAACTTACCTCACGGTTTCCAAAATAAAACATGCAATTTTGTATTTGCTGAAGATAATAGAAATAATTTTGCATTTACTGTTCATTTCTACCAGCATAAAGATAGCCTACTGATATCAAGAGCTTTTCCTTATCCTTATTTCTAAGCTAACACATGACCCGTTTCTGAAGCCACCCTCCCAGTCTGCATTCAACCTTTCTGCTGAATTCCTGTCCATCCAGGACACTTCATGCTTTTAGCCAGCTGACTTGAAGTGAGCAGTAGGAAGTAGCTGAGGAGCTGAAGAAAACATATGAAACACCTAAAGAGATTTGATTTTTGCCTCCCACATTGGTAACGCTCCCTCCTGGTGCCTTACCTCCCTTACGACAGGAACCGATCATGTTGAGGTTTGGAACCTTGCTCAGTGAAACCATATCTGAAAAGCCCCTTAGGCTCTCACTGAGCAATTTCAGTATCTACCCTATAGTGCTGTGAGGGTCAAATCCTGAGGTCGGGGCCTTTGATAAAACAGGGAAAGGGGTGTACAGTAACTCTTCCATTTACAGAGCATTTTCACTTTATTTTCTTGTGAATCAAAACAGAAAACATGCAAGATTCAAGAAGTCAGTTTGATTCCAGAAACAGCACAGAGGGACATCTAAGACCCTGCTGAGTCTCATCCACTGATCAGCTGCTCCCATCCCCAGGGAACAGGGGTTCTCTGTGCCTGTGGATAAGCCAGGATGACATCTTCTCTCTGGCCTTAAGCAGGAGAGCAGTTTAATCTCCCCCTTTATTTCATGAGTTAAATGACTTTGACAAAGATGAAATGAGGATTAAGTGCATCTCTGTCACGCCCCCATTTCCAACATTTGTCTGGTTAAAGGTATGGCAAGGCAAAGGCCCACATGGTGCAGTAACCCTGTGTCAGCAGCAGAGCCACCAGACAGCTCGTTCCAGGCTATAATCATCTGTGGAAAGGAGATTCATATTTGAGTAATGCTGAATACAGGATGCCTCTACTCAAATTTCTTGTTTCTGAAGTCTCAAATGAAGCATTCAACCAAAGAACTATTTCTCAGGATTGTTTATTAAAATTAAATAATATTTTGGATTTTTACTTGATCAGACTTGTTTTTAAGATATTTTTTACCTGAAGGGAGATTTGCTTTAATTCTAGCCGCATGCTTTCTGGCCAAGTAGCAGCCTACTGAATGCATTAGCCTAAAATCCTGCAGATCTTGGTCTCCCTCTTGTGGCAACCTCACACTGAAGTTCGGTTTTCTCTTGCTAGAGCCTCTTCATTTTTTGTTCGGTTCTACTTATTTCCTGTCTTCCTCTTAATATTTGTCCTATGTTAGACAAAAATCTATATATGACCCAACCCATGTGACAGATGTTTACCCTAAAAAAGGTATCCATAAAAGAAGCGGTATCACCAATTGCCTCTTCTGAACTGTGTTTTATGGAGATTTAAGGCTTTCTGCAAATCACAATGCAAAAATATGTTATATGTGTTACTGCAATGCTCTTTTGAGAAAATACTGCCTGTCTGACTTCATTTGAGCTCTTGTTTGATTAGGATTCCAAGTCTTCATGGGATCAGCTTTTTGAAATGAGTGATTAGACTACTTCTCTTATTTTCATTCTCTGTGAATCTCCCACACCTATCCAAACTTGGCCACCAGGTCTAGCCTTACTCAACACACTTTAAATGAACTGAGATCTCTCTGTGGTCACTTTTTAGAAGAGAAGGACCTCTGGCCTGTACTTAAAAACATTTCTTCTCTTTGCAGTTGTCCTGGTTAACTCCTAAGCAGGAGTGAGGCTGACATAGTTTTGGTCACGGATGCTGGGATCCATGGGGTTTCTTAGTGCAACATCAGGTATTACTTCCTTGTTCAGCTTGGCTTTATCATTGTCTCTGAAATGTGCATATGAGGCTAAAACCCACCACCTTGTCTAGAAAGTTATTCTATTATTTGCTTCTCTCACTTGTGTATTTACCATTCATATCCCTTCAGAGGAATATTAGCTTTGGTTTCATTTGGCCTACAGAAACAGAGACATTACCTCAGTAATCCAGTGAGGGCTGGTATTCCCTGTGTGCCTGCCAACCAGCTAATCTGGAGACATTGCCTACAGCTATAAAAAGATGCTTGTCCATCTATTAACTATCTAGATATTAAGAACACTTACCAGGAATTATCCTTACAACTCACACCTTAATCTCTGGTCCTCTGAAATAGCAAACAAGCCAGCAAGTTCTTATTATGGCCACAGGTCTTTGACTTGGGAACAATTCAATGGGTACAGGGCTGAAAGAATTCAATCTATTATTTCATAATGCCCCTGAACAGTTAGCACACAACCATTTCATTGGTCTGTGATGAAAGGTACCAAGTTTGGATAACAAACAGGTTTTCCACTGACTCCAATAAAGTGCTGTATTATCTCAAAGGGAAGTAGTCCCTACATTTAAGAAAGTTCCTGATTTTTAAGGTAAACTGCGTGAGAAACACCTGGCCTTCCTTCTGAATAAACCTGCTGAGTTTCTTTCATGAGAAGTTAGCATAAAGAAGTGGGAAGTTTCGGTTGCTTTTATTCTGGCAAGGACACATTAAAAAAGAGAAGTCAGAACATAAAGAAGCAAAAGATCCCTCAGCAGCTGAGCCCTTCAGACCTGCCTGCATGTTACACTAACAAATACACTGACAAATTCCACTTACTAGGTCTTTTGTAGGGTTTCGGACACGGAAGAAATACACAACCAAGGAAGTAGGCAAGAGCTCCCAGATGAAAAGGATCACTCCAAACACTATGTAACCTGCATCTCCCAGCTGACATTTCAGATCTGCCTGTTGAAAAGTAAAAGAGTAAAGTGTTTAAAAATAAAGATGGCAGCTCATTTAAAGTTGCAGGAGGCAATGCCAGAAATTCCATTCAGCAGAGCCAGATTACCCTGGTTAATGATGAAAGGCATACTAAAAAATCAATATGCTATCTTGGGTACATGAGTTCCCTTTTCTCCTCCTGCAATCTTTCCTTCAGCAAAATCAGTTTAATGCAGTGGTCTTCCCAACTTAAAAGCCTGGCAAGCAATTACTTGATGAAATGATCAAATTCAGGTAATGAGAAACTAGTTTTCCAGTCCTTTTGCTGCTGGGAATAATTGTAGAGGAACAATCAATGGTCAAGGGCATCGCTTTTAAAAATGAAAGGCTTGGGTCTGTTCAAATTGGTGCACACTCTAAGGTTGAATAATCCCACTGTCACTGCAGCATTAGCTGTGATCTTCTCTCTAGATTTCCACCATTTCCCATAGCTACAGAGGGAAAATCCTGTCCCTTCATGTGTTTTGTATGGAAGAGAAAAGGGTGTTTCTGACCAGTGACCTGAGGCAATACTAGAGTACATTTATTGGGCTGTAATTCAAAAAGTGACTTTTGATTCTAGTACCAAATTGATTACCCACTTCTCAGTTCCAGGCCCTTTACACATAGTTCAAATAACTTACCCCAAAATCCATGCAACCCTAATGTTACAAGCCAGAATAGATGTACAAAAAATGCAGTAGTAACCCAAGGGCTAAAAAGCATTCCAGTGAGCTCTCAGTCAACAACCTCTGCCTCCAGAGGGCAAACAGGAGCAAGTAGTTGGGCCATACCAGCCCCTGTTAGCCCAGACCGTAGGAATCGGAACAAGAATTGCCCCCTGCAAGGGGTCAGCAGGAGCAGCAGCAATTCTTCAGGGCTAAACACGAGGGAAAATGTTTGATTCAGGAGACAAGACAGAGCCTAATTCCCTTCTGCCTAAACCTGTATGTTCTAATTCCACTGGCAATACCTGCACTCCTCTGCACTGCAGAGAGGTTGATTAGAGGTCTCTTGACAAACCCTACTCAACTAACTCATAATAAGGTCCTCTGGGCAATCCTATCCTACTCTTTACCTACTTCTTAATTACAGTTTTACCTACTGCTCAACAGAAATTTATTAATGGCTGCAGGTTTGCTTGGCCACCCTGGCAGTACAAGGCCCTTGCATGGCTGGGAACACTCCTTTGGGTCTGTAGGTGCTTGGTGACCGCGGGGGAAATATGAGATTTTAAGGCCAAACAAAAGATACTCATGATCCAGACCCAGGCCTGCCATTTTGCCTAGCCTTGAAAGAGCTGGAAAAATACTGGGGCCTGTCTACATTTTTCAAAGCAGAGAAAGGAGCTGAATGCTGAAATCCAATAAAATTAAATGAAGAATCCTCTGCTATTTCCTTTAGTGTTTTTATTACTGTTAGTTTTCAATGTAAATTGTCACTTGCAATTACAGGTTGGGAAGAGTCACAGCCTTATCCTCAAACTACAGAAATTACCATGCTAATGACAGAATTAAAGTAAATAACCCCACAGTCCTGGATGGCAGTGGGAGATGTTATGATGTCTTAGAACTGAGCATTTCAGTGGAACCAAGTACTGTTTTTCTGCTCGTTGAAGTACAATACATTCTTTATAATGGACAAAATACCTGTCTGTTTTAATAAAAGGTGCTCTTTGTTTTGACAATAATATCGAGGTAAATAAATGATCATTTTTAAAAAATTGTTTGTCTAGTGGTTACTTCTTTCTTTCAGCCCAGAACTGTAGTCTTTATCCTCACACCAAAATTATCCCAAATTTGTATTTCTGGAGCAAAACATCTTAGTGCATTGAATAAAAGAAAAAAAAAAAGGTTTGAATATATTTATTCCTCTTGTGATAGCATTTAGGAAGTCAATCATCAGGTAGAGAATGAGGTTTTCTCATTAACCAATATTTTCATACTTGCCTGATCTGACACGTTGTACCAATCGTAATCAAAAGAGTTGACTTTCTTGGTTTGAGAAAACGATAAGATGAACAAGTTGTAACAGGCTCGTGAGGTATAAAGTAGTATAACAGTCACTCCTATACTTGTCACCTGACAGACAGATGAGCCCTGGAAGAGATTTAAGCATGGGTTATTATTCATAAGGGAAGTTGAGGACAACATTGCTTTGCATGGACTCCAAGAGTTGTCATGCTACTCTGTCTCATGTGATTGACTTTTTGTCTTTCCTTCTTCGGCCAATATATCCTATTCTATGTATATTCCTGTATTTTATCAGTACAGTGGTTTCCAGGCAATGGTAGCAGTTCCAGCCATTACCAAGATGGGCTGTGACTAATTTTTGCATTTTATTGAACAAGTGTTATTTTCAGAGCAATGAAAACACATCAGACCCACACTTGGTATGAGGTGGAGTGACAGGATTCAGCCTTCAGCTCTGCATTAGCTGCAGAGCATCCTGTATCAGATGCTGGCTAGCATGATTCAACCTTGCATCTTTTTACAACTGCTTGCTTTGCACCAGTTTCGTAAGTACAGAGCAGGTCATAGCAGTCAGCAGTTAAACACAGCACAGACAGGAACAGAACATCCTGCCTTAGCTAATGTCAACACAGAGGAGACAAAGTGGAAGCACAGCCTATGGGCAAAGTGACCATGGCAGGGCAGTCTGAGCGGCAGCTTGGGCACAAGGGGAGGAATGGGGCTGCAAGTGTGAAATTGCAACAGTTTTTCTCTAAGCCCTAGAGAGAAAACTGGACAGAGTGGGGGAGAGAGCCTGACCCAGTGAGAGGAGTAAGTGCCTGAGCACTGTGTCAGCTGGGGAGGGTCACTGCTAGGGGCTGGAACACCAGCACAGGAGTTGCAGCAGGAAGGAAGGAAGGGATCCAGGGGCCACGGCTGCAGGGAGCTGTGTGAGTCTGATCAGAGGCAGCCAGATGTACAAAAATGGGACTGCCTTTGAAAGAAGCTCAAAGTAAATTCTTTGTAGTGGGCTCTGGAGTAGTGCTTTGCACAGCCAAAGGAGGAAAGATGAGTTAAAGCACTGCGTGCATTTAGAGGAAGATGCCTCGCAGTCATTCGCTTCTCTAGCCCTGCCCTCTGCCTCTCTTGGCAGAGACCCACACCAGGAGGATGGGTTCCTTTCATCTATGTGAGAGAGAGAGGACAAGAGAGAAGTTGCTCCTCCCTGCCACAGGATCTTTTAAACCAGTGCAGGAGACTGGAAAGTCTGCATCCTATTCCCTCTGCTCACACACTCTGCTTCCAGGTTTGCAGCCGAGGGGCAGAAGTTCAAAGCACTGTGGTGGGCAGAGCAGAAGGGCTGAAGAAGTATCTGGGGAAGTCACCGAGCCACCATGTCCTGAGTTCCTGGACTTCAGGAGACTATCAGGGCTCCAGTGCTGCTCACACACGCTGTTGGCTATTGACCCTGTAGCTTTGTTGACCCAGCTCCTCAGTCTGCACTCCCCAGTGAGCGTAAGTTAAGAGCAGCTCAGGGAGTATTTAAAAAAGCTTGCGCAAAAAGAGCTTGCCTGTTTTCCCAGCAAAATAACATTGGTTCAGTGAACAGCCAGGCTCCGAAAATACCCAGTGCAGCCAAAGTCTCTGAATTCCAGCTTATAACAGCCTGGGAACACCACCATTCCCCAGGCCATAACCTGCAGCCATGTCAGGAGTGAGCCAAGAGATTGCAGCTACTCAGGATTTGAAGCCATAGCGGGCAGTGGCGAAAGCTGTGGCAATACCAGCAAGCAGGAAATGCTTTAAAGAGGAAATGTTTGCCAGGCACTTCTCTGTTCTCCTTCGATACTAACAAGTCAGTGATGCTGTCATGGAAACCGAGGGAGAGAGCAGAGAGAAGCTGCTGACTGGCACATACCATATCCCAGCTCAGTGGCATTTACAGATTGCAGATAGCAGAAGCAAAGAGCAGAACGGGATTGGTATTTCCCTGTACAAATTTCCCTACATAGTTGTCATTCTTTAATAGTTAATAGTTAAATGTGTAGAGATTTAACAAACTTCCATTCCACCAAATACAAAAAAAGGGGATAAAACTGTCCTGGCTTTGCTTCCAGTCTAATATACTTAGTGGCTTGGTGAAGGGAGAGGGCAGCAGTGAAAGTAAATCCAGAAGAATAATTTTTTCGTCACAGGGCCCTGCAGAAAAGAAGGGGAGTCCCAAGCTGGTAGTGTATCCCACCACATGATGCATTTGGCCAGCACAGAACTGGCCCAAGTCAGCACCTAAGGGCAGGGTTGTGCACCTCCTTGGTGCTGGCACAGCCCTGGCACAGAGTACCAGGATGGTTCCCCATGCCAGGTCATGGACTTGAACGTTTTCACATATGGTCACAAGATATATGCCAGCAAATGGGAGATGCAAATAAAAGCCTGCCAGTACTGATGCCTACCTACATGCACCACAGAGCATGAATTATCTCCAACACTATTTCTGTCATATCATTGCAGAGAATGGTTTTTTATTCTCTAGCTAGTTTTTTGGCATAACAGTGGCAGACAAAACCAGGATGTTTTATTCACTGACAGTTTCAGTCATCTGTGTCCCTAAAGTATGTGCAGTCAAACCTGACTGGAAGTCCTCAGAGCAACTCCCATTTCAGGTCAGCAGAAAGGAGGAGCAAAGTGCTCTTTAACTCTCATTTTCACATTCAAATTTTCATCAGCTGAGTGGTCTGTCCTTTCCTGTCTGCAGTAATGTTAGAGACTCTTTGGGTTTGGTGAAATAGCTTGAAGTAAAGAAGGTTGGGTTTTCTGCAGGAGGAACAAACAGAACAGAACCAAAACCAAACAAAAACAGAACGAAAGCCTCCCTTAGGTTAACACTGCTTTGTTACAGGGATTTATGCTCCTGTGATTTACAGCACAAGAAAAACTTTTCCTACTAATAAAAATAATCCATTGCCAGTGCCCTTTGGTCAGCAAATGACAGGCTTGAAAGAAACAAAACTAAGCTGTGTTTTCAAATCTTCTATTCAGCCCTGAACTTTCAGTTGTTGTAGAGTACGGCCAGATTTCATTAAACAGGAAATGTACTTATTTCATCTGATTAAGTAAATGGAGAGAGGAATTTTATGATAAGGTTTTCTAAATAGCAGCTGAACCTTAGATTTTTAAAGGATTTGTTGTGGTAATGGCAATGGGTTATTGATTAAACTAATAATTTAAGATTTAACTGTCTTCTGCAAATGCAAGGACTTTTGAAAGCCCTGTTTCATTATTTATAGATACAAAACATCTTCACTAATTTTATAATAAACACTGCATGCTTATGTGATGCCACCCAGATCCTTGACCATTGAATGTGTCCAAAGCTGTAAACCTAACAATATTTCTTTAAAGAACATCCTGTAGAGTAATAGGAAACACTTTTTACCCCTTTTTCCCCAGCTGACTAAGTTACAGTGTATTAAGACTTTTAAAACACATTCTCATTATCTATAGGAATATATATAGGAATATGCAAACTTATAAAGCGAAATTCATATTTGTCTGTCTGGCTTATCTTCAGCATGTTAACCTGAAACAGTTAACTTAGTCAATGATTTGACAAGCTGAAAGATTTTGAAGTATAGGCCAGTTCTATGTAGCAGTATTGAAAGGATCTTCAGACAAGGGACCCAGAAAAAGCAGTGTCCTCTTGAAAAAGAGCTGTGAGAAACCCCAGCCAGTAAGTTCTGCAAAATCTGCCTCAAAAATACATACTTGGGATCACTGGTTTTAACCAAAAGCTCCCTTGCTACCACTTAGTATTTAATTCATGTATTGAACAGGATGGCCAGCCAAGTGCAGGCTGTAAGGTTTGGGGCCTCCAGCTCCCAGGCTTTGTGGCTTTGCCTTGCACTGCCCTTGTATCTCAGAAGGTACTTGAAAAGAACTGAAAATGTACCTTACCTTGGACTCCAAGTAAATGTTGGCTAAAGACATCTTGGAGATCTTATACAGGCAGATGGAGAGTGAAACAGCGCACAGCACAAACAGTGTGTCATTAATTGCCACCCGGACAGAGACAATGATTTTTCTCTCTGAGTTCTGTGTCCTCACCAATACTGCACATGTTAAATTCACCAAGAGGAAGAGGAGACTTATGAAAAGAGAAGCCAGGTAGAGGGGCAACCTGGGAGAGTGAGAAGAAAACAGTTTTAGCAACATCGTTCAGCAAGTCAGTCATGAGACAGAAGTTGCACTCAGAGAAATGAAATATGCCTGTGTCGGGCTGCCACAGCTGACAGAGTAAGCAGCTGCCTGAGCCAAAATCAAACTGCTCCAGATTGCTGGAGAGATTAAACTAGTTCATTTCAAACCTGTTTTTACAGTTACACAACAAGCTGTAAGTAAAGAAACTAATATCAATCAGCAAAACACGGAAGACTGCAGCAGAAATACAACAGCACAGTCCTTGAACACTGTTTAAAATATACATGTACCTTCTTAGACCATGCACTTCACATACAGCACAAACCCTCTGCCTGCTCACTGCCAGAAGAAATTTCTCCAAAGGCTGAGTTGCCTGGAATGGACTGGTTTTGACTCCGGTTTTACTACACCACCACTACCATATAAAGCATCACTGACTGCTGATGTTCGCCATCAGATTTCATATCAAATTAGGGAAGTGTCTAACAGCAGGAAAAATCTCCAAGTTACTGGTTCCCTAGCATCCATCTCTGCCTCTTTTCCTAAGCAATTTGGTCATGGTCAACCTCCCAAAAAAAAAAAATCAAGAAATGTAACTATGCATATTGATTCTGGGTTGGCATCTTGCCATCTAGGCCAGGAAAAAGGTTTGTTTACATAACCACAGAAGCAGACCTGGAACCGAAACGTGACAGACAGAAGCCCAGGAGCTGGACTGGTTTTATCCATCTGGTTTTTTTTCCAACCTACCCAGCACTGATACCTACAATATAAGCATACTACATAATCAAGGAAAACTGCTTCTAATTCCTCTTTATGCCTACACAAAACTGTGGGGCTTTCCATTTAAAAAAACCCAAAAAGCATGTTTCTATTTCAGGTATTTGCTTAGTTCATTTTCATTGCTGATCAAGGCAGTTACTGATATGATTCATAATCTGCAGTCACTGAACGAGAGGTTTTGGCCACAGATTTTCATGCCTGTTAGGAACTTTGAATTTGGCTGAAAACGAACATACAGACTGTCCCTGAGGAATCCAGTTCTCATTGTTTAATAATACTTTACCCAATGGGGATCTTTTCCTTTCACACATTCATATTCTTTTGGGTTAGCACCAATGCAGCTAGAAAGCTGAAGCACAGCTGGCTTCTTTTCAGAGGGCAAGAAAGGAGGAGATATATCTTTGAGATATTTTAAATGTGTTACAGGGAGAACTGAAAGTCTAAAAGCTTGTGAATCAATGTCCTTCTTTCCAGCTATATCTGGCAGTGAGAAAGGATGCTGTTTTTTCCTTGCCAGGCACGGAAATTCCCTCTCAGCAGGAAGACTGTGCTCATTCTTAACTTTCCAGGGTAGGGCTCTGTTTTTAGGATAAGCAGCTGGAGGTAATTCCTTTAAACCTCATAGTCTAATGCTGGAAGCATTGCAGTCCTGAAGCTCCTCTCTCACATGGTTTCCTCTGTAGTGGTGGAACATTTAGAGCTTTTATTAGTACCTCAAAAATCTTTAAATAGTGGTCACATGCCTTCCTTTCCTTCCCCTCCCAAAGCCCCATCTCTGGTCCCCTTGTGGGGGCTTATGAAGAAAGGCACACTCTTACATCTGCCTTGCATGTGGGACAGAGAGTACCTGCTCTCCCTTTGCTCACCTCAGCCCGAAGGACCTTCTGCTGCAGCACAGCCTGCATGCTGGCATGCAGCATCAAGCTGGCTTGCAACCAGCCAGGCTGAGCGGCTTCCAGGCCAGGCTCCTCCTTTGCAGACTTTAGCAAAAAAAAAAAAAAAAAAAAAAAGTGCTGTCACGCTCTTGTGCCCACACACTCCCATATGTGCCAGGGTGAGCTGCCGAGGCCGGTCAGCTGTGCAGCTCTTCACATAATGATCTTCCAGCCCCCTTATCAACATAAACGGCTGCCTGATTTGACAATAGATGCATTGTTGCTGAGCTTGTGGATGAGCATTGATTGACGTGCAGGCTGTCTCTCTAAGGGAAGTTTTAGGGTCTCAGCAGATTAAAGGCAGAAATTATCTTTACAACTCAACTACAGGGGCACCTACAAGGCATGAAGAAGCATATCGAGCTTCACAGAAAACAGAAAAGCTGGGCAGGAGAGGTGCTTCCAGATTGCACCAGTTAAAGTGCAAGTGAAAGTTCAAAAGCCTATTGTGCTTAATCCCCACTTTGGGACTAGTTTTTAAAGGAGCTGTGTGTAATCTGGTTGGGCTGGGGAAGACACATACCAGGGTATTCTGTTCTTTCTGTGTCAGGCTGAATGCACCCATAAGTTTTTCTCTGAGCTGAAAATAAAACCTCAGATAAATGCAGTGAGCTTTGCCTTGTTGAACAAGAAAATCTGTTTGAAACTACTGCATTTTGAATGTGGCTTCCTCTAAAACCACACAGTGTCTGAGGCCTGTGTGTAACAAGACATGCACACATAACACAGCAAGCCTCATCCAAACCTGGTGACAGTAAGAAATCCCCAAGCCCAGGGAGACAGGCAGAAGGATGCTTTAAATATGAAATTGGGCTGGCACAGGCTTCACCTTGACCTCATTTACCAATATTGTAAAGGCTGAACAGTTTGCTTAAGAATCTGGATCCCTGATAGAATTTTATCTTTTTTTTTTTCTGGTATCTGAAATGATTCTGATTTCTGAGACCTGTGTCATAGACCTCAGTCCTACCTCTCAGTTGCCCCATTTATGTTGCCATTATCTATTGCAAAAATGACAATACCAGGTAATAAGGTCTGACACTTATTAAAGGAAATGGGAGGAAAAATCAAAAAGTGGACTTTCAATAACGAAGAAAAATCAGATTCAGTAAGTGTAGATTACAGACCCATCTGTAGGCCTTGCATCTTTCCATCATCCGTCTCTCCCTCAGGATCTGAGCAACCTGATCTAATGAAAGGTGTCCCTCCCTGCCCATGGGATGTGGGTTGGACTAGATGATCTTTAAAGGTCCTTTCCAACACAAACCACTCTGTGAGTTTGTGTTCTTTCTCTAGCTTGTTACAATTAAGATTCAGAACTTCATCTGTGGGTGTGCACATATTACACCACTTCAATTGCCCTGTGTAAGATAGGAAACGAGGTCAGCTTTATAAATACAGCTCTTTCAGACAGACTAACCACACTCATGCTGAGATCTAGATGCTAAAACAAAATACAACTGAAACCCCTTACCAACAGACCTGAATAAGAAAGAAAAAGCTAGGCTAGATCCAAGAGTGATTTGTATTAGAAATCCAGTAGGGAAGAGTCAGGGCAGACATGGAGCTGTTGTGAGGAAGATAGTCCGTGCATGAGTAGTTCTAGCTACAGTATGTTAGTATTTAAGCACACAAATGCTCCAAGACCTACATGTAGATTGCTAATGTAGTCACTTCATAGGCATTGACTAAATATCACGAACTCCCTGTGCTTCAAGAAAGGCATTTTCAAGCATTTTTCAGGAATAAAGCCTTGCCACAAACATCAGTAACAGATGAGGCTCAAAGCTTCTACCTCTCACCTCTAAAGCCGTGCAGGAACCTGTCCACAGACAGTCCCATGCCACCCTGACCTGCAGCCCAGGCTCTGTGCAAAGCAATGCTCTGTTTCTCTTGCCCTTGTGCCCCATCTGGGGCCAGCACGCCTGCGCTGGGGGGACCTGCCCGGGGTGTGCTCTGCTTGTCTGCCGGCCCAGACTCTGGGGTTTTCTGCCCCCAGGAACCTGGGTGCAAAAGGAGGGTTCAAAGCTGCAGTTCAGCCTGGAGTCCACATTCCCGAGTCAGCCAGCACACCCTGCATTTCCTATGCCCTCCCCAGCCCAAGCACAGACCACCTCAAGCCTGCTCTCACTGTTCTGCCATTATACCAAACATGGTTCCCAAAGCACTTGGTCCAGATGATTGCCCCACAAGCTGTATGAAATCCCAGAAGGATAACAAACTTTCTAGGGCAAGGACAGTGACAATATTTGCCCAGCTGATACAGTACTCTGTTCTCCTAACAGTCAGCAAGTAACAAGTCAGATTGCAGTTTAAAATTATTCTGTTTTCCTATCCTGAATTCATATTGTAAATTCTTTCTTCAGAATGGAGACAATCTCTCTCTCTCTCCCCTCCTTCTAAACAGCATTGCCCAACTGAGGCTTTTAAGCATTGCCACAACAAACATTAATTTACTGAGCTCTTCCTGAGCTTTCTGGACATTACTGCCCTTTGGGGTTCTTTCAAGTACATCCTGACAGCTTCTTCTCAACAAGATGCAAAACGAATCTCTCCAAATGCAATACAAATCTACCATAACCTCAACACTGTGGAGTCGGGGAGGTTATCTATAAGCTCCCAAACACATCATCAAATTGAATCCATTCTCCCTAGCTCTTTCCCTTCACAACTCATCTGTCATCTTCCCAAAACTTTTAAGACTTTAATTACCTCTGATCTCACAGGTTAAAACATACCCACTCCCACTCATTCCTGTGAAAAAACCCAAAACATCACTCTGCTTCTTCAGCACTGGATCTGAATTTACCTAGTAATACAAATATTAAGAACCAGTAAACAAATCCCCAGAGTGGGTGTTTTCTGCTTGCATTTGAAATATTTGCCTTTGAAGTAAGTGACTGTCTAAGAATGATCCTTGTATTGGGGAAGGACTCAGGCTCCTCCTAAAAGTCATAGGAAGACGGTGGCTTCAGACCCATCATCATAAAACATTGGTGTACAAACATGAACAGCTGAGGTATGAGTGCCGCAAATTAGAAAAGGTGTTTCTCAAACAGCACAGCTGCTCTTCCTTACCACACTGAATGTTTGCATAGTTCTTACCTGTATTTCAGTAGCTCTGGGGAATATTTTGACTTAGCTTTGAAAATCACCTGCAAAACAAAAAATATTGCATCAAACATAGCATACATGTCAGCAAAGAAAGACACTGTGATTCACAGAGTAATTCTGTCTCACAGGTCACAAGAAATGTCATGACAGGTTTCATTACATAACGGATTTGCATGGATTGCCTACCCATGGCAGGCAAGCTCTAAGCAAAGTAGAACCACTCAGCAGGTGATCACATGCAATCATATACAAATTTCTACACTGTTATTTTCACTTACTCTGGTTTAGGAATAAGGATCAGTGCCAGCATAATCATAGAGTGAAATTATTATAGGCTCTTACATGATTTAACAGTACATGTCTCTCACATAGACCAGCTCACACCAGACCCAATGTTCCCATGAAGAGCCCATCATAGTATCCTGGCCTGAAATTAGATATATACATCCACATTCATTTACATTGCAAAGAAGATGCCATTGAGATCCAAACTCATTATTTTACTCCGAGGTATTATTTGGCTTCTGCTGACTGTCTCTTCACTATACAACAATATGTGCTTTTACAAAGAGAGAGCTCAGGCCCAGCAGTCAGCTTGCTGTAACAGAAAAGACAAAATACTGACAAGTTTTCTGTAACGTTGCTAGGTGCCATCAGTCACAGGTGCTTAACCACCATCAGAAATTATACAAAAATACATTACCATATTTTGTATCTTATTTATTAAAAAATTACATGACTGTATCTCTGCTTTTTTATAAGCTAGCACAGCTACAAATGCTCATTTAAATCAACACCAAAGCACACTGGTTACTAGTATTACAAAAACGCCATGATGTATAACTTATTCTGGGTTGTTTCCTAATAATTTTCTCCTTAAATTATGCTATCTTATCCATTTAACTTGGTTTTGCATGCCCTTTAGTAATGTTTGCATAATATTTGCTATGATTATTATTTCCCAAGGAAACGGGACTTAGATGATCACAATGTGTCTGTAGACATGTGTCTGCCTGTCAATCTCTTTATCTGTCCTTTACTAATCTTAAAATACTTCAGAAAACTGATGGGAAAATGCTTGAAGTATCAAAGACATGATCCTTTATCAGCCTTCTAAAAATCAATTACTCAAAAGAAACAAGGAAATCTATAAATGTATCTTTTATGTGTCCTCTGTAAGGAGAAGGCTACATAGTGATTCTACACATAACCCAATATGAGAGAGTCTGCATAGTAAAATATTGTAAGAAATTCCGCAGTTATGGGAACAACTGAGAGTCAATCATGAGACACAGATCTGGAGAAAATCAGGCTCTACTTGTTCCAGAGCTCCTGGAACAACTTCTCATTTAACTACTATTCACCATAAACAGCTGCCTTGACATGGAAATTATTTTTGTGATGCATCAGCCTGCTTAGCACCAGCTGAAGCAGCAGAGAACACTGAGTTTGTCAGCAAACTGAGAATAAAATTGAAAACTTGGGTGGAAAAACTCTCTAAAAATATTCTGCAATCATTGATACTGTTTTCAAATAGATAACATCCTTTGTAGTATCCCTTATTGACGAGTTTTGTGATGCATTCTCCAAATTCCTGGATTGTGAAATCTCACAGGAGTTCAGGAAGAAGTTTTAGGTTGATTTACCTACCTGCTTTTGAAAGGAAAGGTACAAGGGACTTGCAAATGTTCTGCATTTCTGCTGTGCATGAAGAGTAGCTGTCACTTTTAGAAAAGGGGCGAGGTTCAAAACACTTCCCAGATACTTTTTGCACAAGATTTGTTGCCTACCCTGCTTGTTCTGGAAGGGAGGGAGTGGACAGATTCCTGACCTCAGAGGAACTAAACAAGTAATCCTTTTCTCTAGGGCCATTCCACAATCCTCACCTATTGTGAATAGCACTTACATGCATTATACTGTTAGTTTTGACACCTCCCAGGAGCTGCACTAAACAGAAGAGCTCAGGGCCTCTGCAAAGAGCTTCAAAAGACAAGCAATTTCCAGTGGGCAACGAGTTTTTCTCGGTTCACAAAACCTAGAAAATGTCAAGTTCCTAAAGACCATCTCCAGTGGTTCCCCAGAAACGATCTACTCATTCCTATTGCCACAAAGCAGTCCTGTCACATAAACCAACCCAAGACCACTACCCAGCAAAATCTCCATGGGTAGCTTCGGTAAAATCAAATGTGATGCTCCTGCTGCAGATCCCACAGGATCTCAGGATTCAAAATCACCAAAACAGCTGTTACTGTGATCCTACATTTGGTGAACCTGTCCCAGGTGATACATGTTCTGAAATTTTCTGAGCAAAATGACCATTAAGCAAGAAGAGAAATACTGTACCCCCCAAAAAGGATGCTATATAGAATGAAAGCTACAGTATAAGGCATGAAGAATTCCTACCAATTGACTGCTAGGCAGGAGCACAGGCAGCCAGATTCTGCTACCTTTTTTTAAACACTGATGGGGCATTGTTCATGAGTAGCCCTGCTGGAAGCAATGGGATTGTCATGGAATAAAGGGTTATTCAGTGGGAGTAAGGATGTCAGAAGCTGATCTCAATATACCTTACAAGCGTGGGTGCAGCTTTTTGCTTTTAGCAGACGTTTAGCTCAAGAGACTGGTTGCTCAATGGCCCCTCCTCGCAGCAGTGTTGAGAAAGCCTCCAGTCAATATCTGAGTCATCTAAGTAAGTCTTCCAGCAAACCAGAGCAAACCAGACTATTCCTAAGAATAGACTAAACAGCAAACAGAGAGCAGGCTCTTTTAAAAAAGATCTTTCAGAGAGGCCCAAGATGAACATGGAAAATGTGGTGAAAGTCCTTGCTAATGCTCTTATGTCTAAAGGGTTACTTTTTAATCTTAGAAGTATTTCCCCTTCTGCTTGTTCTTTGAAGAAGAAATATCCTGTTTTGACTCTCTATTTCTGACAAAGGGTTGGAAACATCAAATGAGAGTCTCACACCCCCTCCTCCACTCCCCTGAGGTATATGTCTGGCGTATAAAACTTCAGCAGTTCAAAAGGACTCCAAAAATCTCTTCATACAGCCAGGGAAAATTCCCAGTGCAGGAGCTGATGTAAACAGCTGACCTTAGAGATTTTACCAGGCCCCAGGAGTAGGGATGGCATGGGACCCATCAGCATCTTGGCTGCAGAGAGCTCTGGAGAGCTGCTGGGCAGCAGAGCAGGCAGACAAGGCCAGACAGTTTTAGCTGATGGGGGTTCCAGGAAATCAGGAGCCACGTTGGCTCTATAAGTATCAATGAAACAGCCATCAAAGCCAAGTCAGATATTCCCAAAGCAAAAGAAAAATAAAATCTCCATGGAGCAATTTTCATGCCCATGCTCTGATTTAGCTGAACTGATGTGATGACTGGCACAAACCTCTGCTGTACTCCAGGGCTGGCTGATCAACTCACTTTTACAGGAGCTACCAAAAAGCCTCAGGTATGTGGTACCTGCTTGTATATGTCTCGAGCTGGTCCTCTGCACAGGAATGAAGTTCAGCTTTATTTACCACTTCTCATTTCAAAAACCCTATAAGAAACATAGCATGCACTTTTTCTTCCCAGTTCCTCTCACCACAGTCCCTCCCTTTCTCTGTCACACTCCAAGCAAATTTCCCTTCGAAACCTGAAAATATGCCACCACCTCATCAGCAGCACATTTACTTTTCTTTTGTGGTGTATCTTTCAGTCCTAGGCCCACCCTCCCGTTTCTCTCTTTCTTCTATGTTCATTCTCTTATTTGGATCAGATTTCCCAAAATAGGCAAGTTTTCCCTCTACTCTCTAAATTCTACACAGCTTTTAAGGCCTACAGACAGGGGCAACATGACTCACTATCATACTCAGTCTTCCATGAATTGGTAAAAATAGTCCTAAAAGGACAGGGATGATTGTGGGTCTGACAGTCACAGTAAACTTTCAAGTGTAGCTTTCCTATTGAATTATTTTCTAAGCCAAATGACCTTATCCTTCATGTCAGATGCTGACAGCCAGCCAATCTGCAATTGCAATTTGTCTCCTGTAGATACAATACTAAGGGCAACATCTTACAGCAGACATATTTGCTGATTCTTTACCATATGTAGTTAGACTCCCGTGTAGTTCTACATACATTTAAAACTTGTTTTAAATTTATAAATAAACTTTGTAAAATACATTGATTTATTCATTTCTGCTAAAAAAATATCTCCTAAATAAAAAACCTTCTCTGTTCTCTCACTGGTGAGAACTTTTGAAATGCTATCCTCAGTAATTAGAGAATGAGAAATTTTCTTAATTCTCCTCCCAGAGCTAACATGTACCCTGGTTCCACTGAAATACACATAAACTTTCCGAAAGCCTTGTGCTGTTTTTACCCCACCCTGCCAGGCATGGCCAGCTCCCCTCTGAACTGTCTTACTCTGTACAACTTCTCTTCATTTGAAAGTCCCTGATTTTATCAGCTCTACCTGGGAGGCAGGGTAGGCTTCTCAATCCAGATGCCAAAGAAAAGGGAAGATGGTTAGGGAGGAGGAAGGAGAGGTAAAATCTGCCTACCAATTTTCTCCACCCATACTCTCTCACAGCTCTTTAGCTCAGCACTACTCTCCTTCTGTCCTGGAGAAACTCCCAACCTGATGACAAAATCTAGAGCCCACCCAACTGTTTTCTGTGCCTGGCCGCAAAGGAGGCCTGGGATTTTCAGTGAAATTTACAGCTCACGGTCTTTGGCCCTGACCTTGCTCTTTGAGACTGTAACCCTCCATCCCAGCCTCCCTCCTGCTTCATTTGTATTCTGTTCCCCAGGGAAATGCAAAGTCTGAGCAAACAGGACAAAGTGAAGCAAGTCCTTCTCTGCCCACCCCTCACATGCACCAAAGAAAGCAACTTGTTTTATTTCCCAGAGCTTCTTTTTTTGCCCACAGCACTAACTGTAAAGCCTGAGGACCCATCTCAGTGTCCCCTTGTCAGGGACGGGGAAGATTTCGGTAAGCAGGACACAAATAAATGAGTACATAAGTCCTGGAATCCTCACTGTCTTCATTATCCTGGGATCCCTCACCATGGGATCCTCCACTTCTTTCACTTTAAAGTGGAAAATATGTTATTAAGCAGCAAAATAAACTCTTGGAAGCTGCGTGTGTGAGGCAAATATCTCCATGGGATTTTCGGTCTCTGGAAGTGAAAATGCACTTTGGCTCCCTACGTAGTGGATCAGGATCAGGGAGCTGCTCTGGCTTGGTACAGTGCATTTACTTGCTGGCGTTGTGCTACTGTTTTACAAAGGTGCCCCTGGATCTCATCTTCATTTGAGATTTATTTTAATGATTTCCAAGTAGGCAGAGGGCCCCCCCTCCTGAGAGTGTAGGTCACACTATCGTCTTTCTTTAGAAGGAAATTAATACAGACATAGGATCAATAAATTCTAATACATTTACTTATTCCATTAGAAATCACATTAATTTTTTCCAGTATGGGATCTCTGAGAGGAACTAATATTCTATAAACTTTATCTGCAGCATCCTTTCTATTCTGCCCGAAGTAGGGCACTAAAACTGTATCAAAGGACCCTGAACTTGGCTCTTAATCCAAAGATCCCTTTTTTTGAGTCAAAACTATTTTGATTATAACTTCCCTTTTGTTCATAGGTCCCCTGCTTTAGCAACCTGCCCCAACACACTAGAGCTTCTTCTACTGCAGCTGCTGATGCTCAAGTCTGGGAACAAAACTGCTGTGCTGACGTCATCAGGGCTTATTTATGTGTCTTGCTACACATAAAACACAGCTGAAATTCCCTATTGCTTTGGGACACCTATTAAAAAAGAGAATAGTTGTGGCTAACTTCAAGTTCAAAAGTGCTTATTATTCCAAAAAACGCCCTCAGACACTTGCCAAATGAGTTTTTTGTTTGGCCAGGAGGATTTGCAATATTTTTTGAGTCACTTTTTTCTTCTCACATCTACGTTTAAAAGTTTTCCTGGCAGTGCCACACTTAGAAATGGTGGGTGCTGCACCGCAGATAACAATAACCTACAAATTCCAGAGACCCATAGGGTCTCTTCCAGTGCTCTGTCCCTTTACTATATACAGATCACTTCTTTCCCTCTAGCTAAGCACCAGTGAAATAGAAGGGTTTTGGTGCAATGAGACACAGCTGCAGACCCTTCTTGCCTGCCTTCTAGAGAATAAAAGGGTAAAAGTTGTTTCTAAACAGGTCCGTGAAGTTTTAAGCCATTACTGGAAACAAAATTTTCTCTCTCCACCCCTTTCACACTAGTTCTTGCTTGCCTACTGTGGAAAGCTAGATGCACATTAAATACAAGATGCTGAATTTCAAGCCAAACCACCTTTTAATGGTTAGAAGTAAAGAATTAATAACAGTGAATTAAAAATATATGCACTTATGCTGCCATATATTCATACAATGGCCGTGCTGGTATTTCTTTAAATTTTGTTTTGGCTTGGGAGACATTTGAGCCTAAATTTCACAGACAGCAACCAGCTCTAGAGCAAACAACAATACTAATCTTATGTCTGTCTACAGTGGCCCAAGATATTTAACGATTATGATGCACATCACAAACTCTGAAAGGCCCTTGCAAATACTGTTTCAAAAGCCTCACAGCAGCTATACAAAACAGGTAACTATTCCACTCCCTTTCAGAGGGGCTCAGAGGAAGATCATGAGGACTCAGGATGACAAAGCAGGAATTCTGTCTCAAAGGCAGAACCAACAGCCTTAGCATTTTTTCTGTTTCCAACCACCGACTTGTACTTCCTGAACGCTATCAGACAACAATGCCAAAAATAAGTTAAAAGGACATATGTGTGCATTCTGTGTGTTGTCTTCTCAGATCTTCCTTAGACAAAAGGAATGTTACCTGCAACACTAAGCCTCCTGAGTTCTGACACTCTACTGCACAGACTGCTGTGCCCCCTTAGTGCAGGCTCCTCTTGGCCAAGAGCCAGGATGCTGCATTCTGCCTCCAGACTTCCAGAGCAGCCCTCCATGTGTGTCTGAGGGAAGAGTCTGACCTAAGGCTATGACTTAGGACAGTGATGGGGTGGACTGTGTGCTGATGGACATTTGGCCCTGGGAAACTGCACAGTTATCAAATGATTCTCACAATAGCTATGGGATAAAGCATAGGTCACCACATGCCTGAGTGGGATTTGAATAGTATGCAGATGAAAGGTTCCTGTAATCCCTTAATATATCTCAAGTACTGGGGAGTGGGGCAGGGTGAGTTAGCAGGCATTTCAGACATTGAATCCATAAAAGCAACCTAAGCACAAAACTGGGTATGTGGTTCTAAATATTTAATACCCTCTACAATTCAAGTGATCTTCTTACAGCTGTCATGCTTACCACTGCTGCTTTTCCAGCTCCAGGATAGCAGCCCTTGCATGCAGCCTGATGGCTCCAGTCAGGCTGTTCAGAATTAATAAGGCCTGTGATCACTACAGGGCACTGTTAAACACAGTGGAGACCAGAGAAGCACCAGCCCCAGGCACCCAGCTGGTTCCAAGTGGGGCACACAGCAACACCTAAAGCATCCTGAGCACTGCCTGGTGTGCTCCAGGGCTGGCTGATGCTCTCTTGACCAACTGCTCCTGCACTGGGAAAGTGGACTTTGATCAGGGCCACGAGTGTAAGCTTGCCATCCTGCTTCAGGCACTACAGTGGCATTCAGGAGATAAAAAATCCAGCCTCTGCCTTCCTGTGAGATCTCAGGCAAGCCCAGCAGCCTTTCTTTGTCTCAGCATGCCAATATCCCATCCTTCAGCCAAGTGCAAGATACCCATGATCACCATAAATATTTCCAAGCAATTCTAGATGCAGCAACCTGAAGCACGGTGCAGCTTAACTCCTCTGGCTTCTTAGCTGTCCATGGCACAGATACACTCTGAAAACCTCTTCCTGAAATGGAGATACTATTTCCTTTACTCCGCTCTACAGCTAAATTACCTTTACATCAGAGAGTCCTTGAAATAGAGGGTGTATCTCTGCACAGCACTCAGACTTATTGGGGGCCTGAGTCAAAGCTGTTTGTAATACAGATTGTTACAGGAATTTGGGCCCACAGTAGGACTCCATCAACAGTTTCAATTGTTATACACATAATAGAAATCTCGCTCAGAAATATATTAGCCAACTTATGAAAAAACTGGGACCGGGGGTTTGTTGCTGGCAAAATCAGACATTACATTTCTGACTGCACACAGAGATCAAGCCTGGTAAGCCAGGAGGTTTTCAAAGTCTAATAACAGTAATAAGGCATAATAATAGAATGACATTTTGGGTATCCAAATTCCAAGCTCTCCTATGTTTTTCCTCCAACCTTTGAATTAAGTGACACCCATTTTATAGACAATAGACATATAAATTGATATTCTCACAGTGATCACTTCAGGCTCTGGTTTCATTGTAACACTGATCATCTGCACATAGACCAAAAGTTAAAATACCCAACTGAACAACCGAAATTTGCTTTTTGCATTGCCAAGGTTCATTTGTAAATTACATTTTTCTCATGGTGCTTACATAATAAGGCTTTACCATTCAGTTAGATTTAATCGACTAAATATCTGTTGCTTACCTGTGTGAAGTAAAGATTCATCAGGGTCAGGGTGAAAAACTGGAGGCAGACTGGGAAGCAATAGAGAAGCCAGAAGATGAAGGGGCTGAGAGAATTTGCTGTGACAAAGTCTTTGAAGTAAAATGAAAAGAGCACTGTCCTAAGAGAGGCCCAAAACAGGCACAGAAACAGAAAGACAGTTTGGTAACTGAACCTCTTGTGCCTGTAGTGAAGGATCAGCCAGAGCTGGACGTAGATGAACACAAAAAGCAGTGAATAAAAAACAGTATATACAATGGTCAGGCCCAGCTTCACATACGGAGGGACAGCTGGCGTCAGGGTCGGCGGAAGGGTGTCATTTTTCAGTGGGTCCCACTCAGGGGCCTCCATTTGATATCGGGAATCGTCAGAATTATTTAAGTTTGGCTGCCGCTGTTGCCTCCTCCTCCTTCTCCTTTCATCTTCCTACAGCATAGGAATCAAGAAAATGAAAGAAAACAAGCTGCACTTCCTCTTTGGCAGCTCACTGTGGGCTGGTAGCACATGATCACAATTCAGAATGATTCATTAGGACTGCCTTTGTCAGCAATTGGCAGGGAACAGCTCAGAAAGCTGCTCTTTGCTGATGTCTCCGCACAAATCTTTACCATCCTTAAGAAACAAAGAAATCCACCAGCCTCTGAACGGTTTACTGTTAATTTTTTTTCCTAAGAAAAATTATCTGGATTTTGTATTAGTTAAGTAATGCTCTATTTTCTACAAGAAGCAAGTACCTGACATTTTCCCAGTGGCAGCCACATCATATGTTTGTAAGATTTTTTTTTTTTCGGTCTTGTTTCCTGTTTAACAAGTACTTCATTTAGCTGCATTTCATTAGAAATCATTTTAAGCACCTCCAAGCACTCACAAAATGCAAACTGCTGTAAGTAAGCTGTAACAGCTCAGCTTGGCATTGCAGAAACCTTTGTGTTTATAAAGAAATACACAATTTGCACAGCAAATCTGATACAGTCAGTTTCTTCTTTTTCTTGTAACATAAGATGTTTCATTAGCATGGGAGAAAAGGCACATTTGGACTTCCAAACCTAGCATACAGAGAAACAAAATAAAACCTTCTAAAGATCTAAATTCACCAAAACATACATGCAGCTACAGGTTCTTTTCTTCTCGGTTGCTTTTGTGCCATCACTGTGGAAACAGCTGACCAGACACATCTTCTCACAAGTGTGCAGATGTGCCCTTGGGATGAAATCTCTAAATTAATAGGTGCTATGGCAGGCTGATGGGTTTGACTCACGGGGGTGAGAAGTGAGAACTGAAACTGAGTGGTTTAGATACTTGTAGTGTGGTCAAAATTCTTCATATATCTCTAGGTCATGTATAGCATCGTGTACCATAAAACAAGGTTTTTAACAGATACTTTGGTTATGGCTGGAGAACTGCCATGTTTTTCTCTATCATTTATAGTAAGCTGATTACAAGAAGTGCTTAATACCCGGACCAATCCCCAGAGAGGACCCCACATGTCTGGTGAGCAGTGAAAAAAGATTCCTGTGGTGGAAGAGTCCATGTAATGAACTAACACAGTGTATATGGTATGCAGAAACTGACACTATCGTAATAATGATTTCCATAATAAATGCCTTGCACTAAGAGGAGTTTGAAACTACTATTTTGTTGAAAAAAACAATTATTATAATTGTGCTTATTAATATAAATACCAGATATATACATTTGGATATCTATTTAAAAAGATCTCAAAGTGAACCACACTCTGCCTTAAAAATACCCACACTGAACCCTTGAAGCTGTGTTCTAAAATCCAAGGTTAGGTACCAAAACTTCAGCAGTTTGATTTTCAAGGTGCTAAGTAAACTCAGGTCCCATTGACTGCAAAAGGATTTGTGGGTTCTCAGTACTTCAGTAAATCTGGTCATTGATTAAGATTTCTAGATATGATTTTAAGACTCTTACCAGGAGCAGTCAGCCATGGAAATCCCAGATAAACAGATAAGCAGGGTGACACACAGCACTGGGTGACGGTCGATTTGACTATGTATAGAAATGTACAGAACACTGAATATGGCAAAGATGAGAGAGAATAAGAAATATCTATGCACTAAAAATCATGTACACATACAGAGGTATGTTATAGCTTGCAGAAAAAGAATTCTATGGCTTCAGCACAAATAAACTTGGACTTAGTTTTGAATTAGTAAATACAACAGAAAAGAAAAGAAAAGAAAAGAAAAGAAAAGAAAAGAAAAGAAAAGAAAAGAAAAGAAAAGAAAAACCAGTAAAATTTACTTGATACCAGGGTAGCACATGGAAAACTGAGCAGTTGTTGAAGCAAGTTTTTCAGAGAAGCTATCTGTACTCAGGCTGTAACATTCATTAGGTAAAGATAGGGAGGGTAAAGGGCCTGAACAGGAGTTTAGAAAATATGTATAACAAATAGGATACAATAAATTATATTTCAATACATACTACAGAAGGCTCCATCTCTCAGATCAGGAAAACATTTTCCCTATACTGATACATACTTCCTTCTAGCAGACAAGGAAAACATCTTCCTGGCCTTCCTCAGTTTCACCAGTAGGCCAGCCTTGTATATCTGTCAGTCTCCACAACCCCAGTGCACACATACACTATCTAGAGGCCAGAGTACAGCAATAATAAACTCACTGGGTTACACACCAGCTCTCTGCTCTCAGCACAAACTTTCTGATTATGCTTGCAGCTATCATTAACCCACAGTGGCCATAAGCACTCTATTGCTTTTTACCAGTGACCTATAACAACTCTTCACAGCTTGTGCTATCAGACTTTAACCTGCTACATGGGGTAAAGGCTTCCACTGCATTCCTTCAGCAAGAGACACCAGGATTTTAACACTGCCACACGCCCAAAGTATTCTATAAAATGTACAGAGGAGCAGGAATCCATTTCCACTCAACAAACTGCTGGTTTAATGCCCTTGTGAATGTGATTGCCAACTTATGCTTTGTGGGAATGTGTAAAGAGCTAAAGAAAACTGCTGCTGCCTCTGTCAGGTGTTGCCATAGGACAGCAAAAACAGTGGTCACACAGATTGTGTCCCAGACAAGTGTCCTTGACATAGGTGAGCAAAGGTTTGTTGTGAAACTCTGCCTTGCAGCATTACAAGAAACTTCTTAATAGACCAAATTTCCAGTGCTTAGGAAGTTCAGCCACTTCTTGATCTTCAGCACAGTCCTGCTGCTGTCTATGAGTGTTGGGCAATTCCAAACGATCTGCTTCTGTTACTGTTTTCTTTCTAAGGGTCATTGGTCAAAGAAAGAAACTTCACTGAACCTCCAGTGTTCAAAAAGTTGCTTATCTAGGCTGTCCCACTGCTGTTTGACTTGAAATGAACAAAAGCAGATAACAAAAAGTGTCCAGATTCTGAACCGCTGCCCCTGCTCCGGTGCAACGAGGTCTGAGTTCTCGTCTTTGATGTCACTTGCAGTTAATGAATTTGCTGGCAAGACTGTTAGCGCTCTGCAGCTATTGACTCCTACCACTGGGTAGCTCTAAAAGTCTTTTAGAAAGGGTTTTGAAAAAAAATGCATTTCTGGGAAGAGAAGAAAATAAAGTAATTTAAGATTTTGTTAGATACTGAACCATCTTCATATTTGATTTTATACTGTGGTAGTCCAAAATATTTTTCCTCAGTTACATGGGCAGGTTTTTCATTCTTTTGAAATGAAAAGGCTTCATGACTTCTTGGATTGTGTTTCTTACAAGTACCGGGCTCTCACAGTTTAAACCTGAAGTACTAAATGAAGTATCATAATTGGACCTTAAAATCTGTCCTTCTTCAAAAGCTGTTTTCTCCTAAAGTTATCAGCAAAATTGTGAGGCCATTCCATCCAGTTCCACCCCAGCTGAGACATACCAGGAGAGGCTGTCAGATAGACAGGCCTCTTGCCAAACCAAACAAAAATAATCTGGTATTCTTGTTCAACATTTTCTCTTGCTGTGCACCCCATGAGGCCTATGATTACAAAACTTAACAACATTTTGAAGTAAATAGTTCTTCCTATTTCTACTCAAAAAAACAAGTGGGACAGAAATCTGATGTTGAACAAGATCTGCCAAGTATCTGGTGGAGAGTGGGAGTATTAATACTCTGAATTAGGCAAAGGGTAGAGATACCACGGAATTCATGATTATTTAACTCACTCAGCTTTGTCACAACACTTACACCTCGTCCTTTTTCATTCTGTGTTCCATGAAAGTATGAGCTCAATTCTGCACACACCACTAATTTCAATTTAAATAATCTTTTGAAAAGACAAATTCCTCTGAAGCCTTTTGTAATGTGACTACTAGAATAGATAAATTTAACTATGTGGTGTGAGCACATACCTTCTGCATCTAATACTTAGGCCAATGCAATTTGGTGCATTACATGACAAGATGTCACACTTCTTGATGAGACATGGTGGCCAGGATGCTGAAAAAAAAGGATATTTCCTTTGGACAGATTCAGCAATCTGATTTAACTACAGGACAAGCACCTAAAATAGTGCCTGCTCAACATGGCAGATGAATTAGCCAATAAGTCCCGAACCTGTAATTTCTCGTGTGTCTTTGGATTCATGGGAACCTTGTTTGAAGCTCTTTCGAATGCTACTGCACTGCAGAGCATAAGTACTCGGCCTTGGAAAATACTGCTGATGGGATACTTCTGTCTTTCGTTCGGAATGGGCTCATCTCCAAGTTGTGGTCTACGTCATCATCTTTAGTATCCAGCATCTCTCTGCCATTCAACATTTAGCAACTCTGTTAAAAGCCAAACAGAGGGCTGGGAACCAGCTTTCTCAAGGGAAAAAAATGTCCTTTCATTGCTGGGCTTTCTCTGTGCCTGGGCATGTTAGATTTCGCTATTAATCCTGACACAGACCTCATACTCAAAACATGTCTAAATAAAACCCTCATAATAAATCAGGATTTATTATTCTAATCTCATTTAGGTCATACAGTGGCGTAAAACAGTACAAATGTAGGGCCTTAACCCATAATCCTTAAGGCAGCCAAAGCTTCCATTGGCTTCACATAAAGCAATGCCTATGCTCTGAGGGCAGGAGCTCACCACACAAACTAATCAGAGCAATGCAAATACCTTTAAAGCAAGAAAAGTGTGGTTTCGTAATTTCAGCCCATATTTGACCAGAAGAAAATTTTCCAAAATACGTTACTCAGTGAATAGAAGACTGAAAGAGACACAGTCTGCATCTGAACATGAGTGTCTTCGTTTCATTTTCGAACTTTGTCTCTATTAGGGTGATTGAATGTAGATTGCGGGGTCTCCTGCAGACTTTCCCATCGCACAACTTGAAATAGGAATAGTCTGAAGCTCGGAGTTGCAGTTTGGATTCCAGACTGGTAAGAAAGTCTTGGACACCCTGAATTTTCTGTCTGTGTTGCACGTCCCTTGGGGTTTAAAACAAGACTCAACAAACTGAGATCTAAGATTAAGAAGAATTGAAAACAATTTGCTACCTTTCACTGTTTAAATTAGTCTTTGCAGCTTTCAGTTTCCTGGATGCCTCCATAACCCAGAAAGACACTTTGAATCCTTGCTAGCTCAAGCAGAATATATCCTCTCCTTTGCTAGCCTTCTCTGCTTTCTTTGACTTAGGGTTCACCACCTTCTTTGCACCCATCCCCAACCCCCACTGGAAAAACCCATCAAAAGGGAACTAAAGCAGTTGGGCATTTCCCTTCAGCGGGGATTCCCTTAGATAGATTGGTCAGCTGTGTCTGAGCTGACTGGAAAAGAGAGGTGGATTAGATGTGTACTGATAATAGAGGAAGGTGGATTTGAGTGCTAAAGGTTACTTGGCTCAGTGTCCGGGCATTTCGTATTATCTGTGACACTTCCTGGCAGGGAACATGTCCTCTCTTCACAAGAATCTTGATGGGTAAATAACAAAAGTCCGTTTGAAAAGGGATTATTTTAGCCACATCCAGGAAAACGAGTTAATTAATTTTCTTCCCTTGACTTCTGATACTTACACAATATGAAGCCTCTGGCTCACAGCTAACCAAACCCTCTATGTTAGAAATCACCTGATTCAGCTCTGATTATCTGCTCATTCAAGCAGCTGAGAATTCAGCTGCGGAATCAAAAAGTCCAGAATCTTACTTAAGCCTTCTCAGGTTGACATCTCAAGAAGGTTTTTAACTCCAGTGTCCCAAATCTATGCCAGTTAGTGCCAACATCCAGGCTAGCTCAGAGGAAGATGGGGGTTATGCTAGGAAGTGGGCTCACGGACACGTCTGAGCAGCTTGGTGTCCCCTCAGTTTCTGAAACTGCATTGCCACGGCTCTCCTCTGAATGTGGCCACTGCAGAAACTTGACAGCTGCAGGGCTGTCCTTGGAGTATTGATGAAGACAGTTTTATTGGTGAGGGACTCCAGTCTAGCCTTTCTGGGATATAAAACAGGGTGGAGAGGGATAGCCGCTGTAGCTGGAAGCAAAGGATCTTGTCTGTGACTGCAAGGTGATGTAACTGTGCAGAGGAACAGAATTCCTGAGATACGTGTCAAATTCACAGCTCAGAGAGGCATTCCCCCAAGATGAGCTCTCTTTGATCATTAGTGAATCTGTACTTAAGCACATCTGGGAAGACCAGAGATACATTTGTATTTCCTGGGCTAAAACCAAGTAGTAAACAAACCTTTTTAGCAAATTTGCATTCAACATTCGACAAGTCAGATTGAATCAACAGTGCCCTTCCTTGCCCGACACATGGATCCTTTGGATGCTGTATCCCACGCTCACACTCGTGTGTTTGTGCTGGTACCTTCCCGCTGCCAGGGGACTTCTTCAAGCTCAGTCCTACCCTGAGGGCAGAGCACTCCGGTAGCACCTGAAGGTTCAATTAGAGGAAGAGGACAGAGCTTGCACCTTATCTGCCAGCAGAGTGCCATCTGCTGCCCCCCAGATCATGCTGCGTCCCCACCCGCTCCGAGGTGCCTCTCTGTCAGCAGAGAGGAGGTGAAGACAGCACGGAACTCCTCGTGTCAAGCCACCGTCTGCCAACAGGAGGGGACAGGGAGGGCTGGCTCAGAGCCCCCCACTCTGGGAGCCGCCCCGTGTGGCCCGGGGGCGCGGGGGTGGCGGTACGAGAGCAGCCCCGGCGCCAGGAGAAGGGCTGGGAATGCGGGGAGCAGCGGGGAGCAGCGGGGCGGGCCCTGCACGGCGCTTCCCTCACAGCGGGGCGGGCCCTGCGCGGCCCTTCCCTCACAGCGGGGCGGGCCCTGCGCGGCCCTTCCCTCACAGCGGGGCGGGCAGAGCCGCCGCCACCACGGCCTGTCTCTCCGGCGCCACCGCGACCCCTCGTGGGAAATGAGAAACGGGAATGGTTTTATCAGCTGCTCCTTGATGGGCTTGAATTCCGGCTTTGTTAGGGTGGGGTTTTTTGGTTTGGCTTTGGGGTTTTGTTTGGGATTTTTTTTTTCTTTTTCTTTCTCTTTTTGCTTCTTTTTCTTCTGCTCACCTGAGATGGACACAGAGATTGCAGCTGCTTGCTTTCTTTTACAACTCTGTGTGTGCTGCGGGCATCTGCTTTTCCGCGATGCCTGCCTGTGAAGATGCCTGTTTTCTCCATAAAGCCCTCCTGGAAGAGAAACAGAGGTTGTTACATAGATCCGTGTCCCTCAGCCAGCTGCATTTAGCCAGGAGGTTTCCTGTCCCGACCAGCAGCTTTTCCATATTTATCCCTGTTCCAACGCAGTAACCAGCATTGTCCTGATTTATTCTGCAGGGTTTTACTTGTTTGTGAACTGTGCCACACTGGCAGAAATCGATTGAGCTTTATCTCCTCCTCCTTAACATCATTAAAATACATTTATGTGAAAAATAATAGTATCTGGCTTAACAAAATGTTGGTTTTATTGGGGGAAAAGTGCCAAGGTTATATTGTATGTTCATAAACGGAACTGCTTGTGCTTCTAACACAGTAAAATAAATGATGATCTTTTCAAGAATGCAACAATCATGCCAGCTGTTTATGTTTGTTTTATCATGCAGAACATTAAGTGCATTAGACTTCAAATGGCCCAGCTGAATAAATTGCCCTGGTGGGTTGAGCAGAGCAGAGAACTGTAAAAGTGTAAAAAAGGAAATGAAAAGGAAAAAAAAAAAGAAAAGGAAAGGAGAAAGTTTGAAGAAACAGTTGCAGATGTTTTTAGAGGAACGACATTAAAGAGAAAATCTGCTTGGAGACAGTAAGTGCCATATTGCAACCTTTGGGGGATTTTTGTAAAATTCTCACAAGCAAGTTGTTTGATGATACCATCATATGGATAGCAAAAACTCTGTTTTTTTCATTTCTTTTCATAAACCCGTGTCTATGTAAGTTTATTATATTAAATAAGCATCTTAGCCACCATTGTAGCTTAACCCCAGCAAGCAACTAATCAACATTATTATACTAAATCCAAAACACAGCACTGTATCAGCTAAGAAGAAAATTTACTCTATCCCGGCCAAAACCAGAACAACTACTATTATAATCTCTTAGTAATAATATTTGATATTTGTATTTACATAAAATTTATAATAAATCAGAATTATAAAAGAAAACCACATTATATAGCTATATTAATGTTATCCCTTAATATGTTGCTAAATATAATTTAAGTTATAATTAGGTAATAATTTATTATGTCTAAGCAACAAGATATTAACTATTTAAATATTAGGACAAAATGGAATTAAGATTGTTGCTGCAAGTTTTATTTGGGCACCTTTGCAAGTGCTTTGTAGTTTTACCTATAGTGATTGTTTTTCCTCCAGGATCCTTACTTCAGAGGACAAAAAGGTAATGCAACAAGTGTTGCAGGAGGAATCAGAGTTGCTAAAAAGTGGTACGGTTGGTTGTAAGGTTTAACATACATATGAGCTGAGGTTTGGTAAAATAAGGGTTTGCATCGAATTACATCAGCTCTTTGTAAATACAGGGTGAGGAGAGCCAAGGAACTCTGCAGAGAGGAGAGGTTAGAAACTATCCAGTGGTACATGCTGTGAAAAGAAAAGGAATAGAAAGATTTAACAGCTGGGATGGAGGGCAGGGAGTAAGAATTTAGCCTGGACATACTTCTGTCACCTCCAGCTGTGCTGACTGTAGTTTATTTTGGAGTAAAATCCAGTATAGTACAATGGCAGGTTTCCAAACCTCTTATAGAATGGACAACTTTGCAGTAAAATTACTTCAATAGTTTTTGCTACTAAAATGTTTTAAGAGGTGTGTTCCTGTGTGCAGCTGTGTTTGTTTTATCTTAACTGTGTCATTGCAAAGAATGTTTCATCAGAAACTGCTGGGGTTTGGACTATTTTTCCCATTTGTTTCCTCATATTTTTTTTAAAGAAATAATGACTATCTCAATCTCAGCTAGGCAAAGCTGGTACGGCCACTTGATTAATGAATCGAAAAAACATACAGAATTTCAAACTACCTTAATGAAAGAAACTGAGCAGCTGAATTTGAGTATTTATTAATTGGTATGAAATGTTTTCATATTTGCATAACCTAATTTAGAGGTTTAAATGCAAGAGATGTACTAAAGAGGCTTCAGTCAACGGAATCAATGACAGCTTAAATCAAAAGTGATTTTACGTAATTGGCAGTTCTTCTTGGGACTGCTTGTCCCAACATATATTCTGCTAAGTAATGGGGTTTTTGAGAACCACAAGTGTAAAATTGTAGCCCTACAAGGCATATGGCACTTGGTCATTTATTGCACAGTGCTGTGTGTCCTGTGTTCAAAAAGAGTTAAAAGACATGAAGGAGAAAGAAAGAAAGAAAGAGTTTGGTTACAATCTCATCAAATCTGTTCTAACCACCTACCTATTTTATTCTGTTTATTAATATTTTTTAATTAAAGGAAGCAAAATACTAATGTCAGAGAATGTTCGCATCAAAAAGGAGTGTGGTTTGGTAGACAAAAGACAGTAGGGAGGATGCATGATCAGTTTCCCCCATAGAGTTCTGTAAGTGAGTAACACAAGAAAAATTCAGTCTTCCAGGTATTTTCAGAAGACGCACTAAGTCTAAATTATTTTTATTTGTTAAGTTTACAGAACTTTGTAAAAAGGAAGTGATTTCTATTTTTAAAAAAATGAAAACATGAAGCTAGTTATTCTGCACAGAGCCTTTTTCATAAAGGCTCTTTATGAAAGCCTTGCAGCTTAATTTAGTGTTAGAAGGAATGAGATATATTTTGGGAAAAAAAAGAACAAAATGTGCTTTCTCATGCAAGACAGAGACCATGGAAAATTATCAACTGTTTTATGTTCACCATAAAACACTGAGATTACTGAGGAGATATAAATGTTTCTATCAAATTTTGAGATAGATAGATATATAATCAAAGCAGGTGAAAATCCTGAACACTCAGTGATAACAAATTCTATCCTTTCACGGGGTCTCACTGATACAAACTTAGCAGTCTGAATGTGTTAGCTTTCATGGTATATTCTTTGCTTTTATTAGCGTGAACATCGTTTTTAACATTTTTTACATATAAGCAATTTCATGAGGATTTTTTTTTTTAATTGCCTTGCTAAATCAGTGCATTTTTAAATTCCTAGGAACTCACACGCTGCCAAATTGTTAGAAAGAAGCTTGAACATTACCGGAAGTGGAGTAAGTAACTTTACTAACAGTGCCACCCTTGTCTTTTTTGGCAGAGACGCATAATGCTGGTTTTATCCTCCCATTTAGGGACATATTTCTGTCTTGGAAATATGATTCCTTTCTTTGTTGAAGTCACTTTATATACTGATTTCACTCAATTTTCTATGATATATTGGCTGTAGATCTAATCCAATGAGAATTCTTACACATGGTTAGTGTGTCCAGGAATTTGTGCTAAGAATTACTCTAGTCACTGCATATGTATTCAGTTTCTAACTACTCACATGAACTTGGAGAGGATATTTCAAATGCTGCCTGTCCATTTAAATTCCATATAAATATCCAAATCCATGTAGTTACAGAAAGGAAACATTAATGATCTTTCCCAGTTTCAGTCTAGGTGGCTTTGGCTATGCAATTGGTAAGAGTAATCAGAATCAAATATCCATATCAGCCAGGTCTTGGAATCACTGCTACTCTGCATGGATGCACATATGCTAAACAGAAAGAAAATATCCCTCCCACACCCCCAAATAAATATGTCACCAGTTTAGGAACTGACCTAGGTAGGCCATTATTTTCAACGTGGACCTTTATGGTTTTATTATTGGACACCTCAGTATAAATAAAGAGTTTCTGTGACTACACAGAATAATAGTTTTTAAATCAGTAAGGTACAAGTGATCTTCAAAGAAAAAAAAAAACAAGTTATGTGCTTAATCAGTCACTACTTCTAAAAGACATCTTTTGCAAGCTGCCATGCACACAGACACCTGGTCTTTCTCAGGTGCATTGGCTTAGGTTGTGCCCTTTTTTTTTGTTGGTTGTTCGAATTTTGCACATATCTAATGTCCAGAAATATTGGAGGAAAAAAAAATGGTGATAATTTATAATAATTTAAGTAATTAAATAAAACAAACAAATTTTAAATAGTTTAATTTTTAATTACAAGCGCCAACATAAGACTGATAATTTAACTAAAGTTCTAATTGAGATTAATCTGTTTGGGGAATATATATGTTCATATATCATAACATTGTTTATGAGTCTTGTAATTAACACTAAAATTAAGTGCTCTTTCTGTGCATAAGCTTTAGAGTCCCCGCCATTGCTTTTATGCCGTGTGCGTGTGTAGTGACTGGAGGCAGCTGGGGGCTTCTAACAGAGGGCATGACCTATTAATAAGTTTAGTAAAAAGGTGTGTTTCTCTAGATATAACATAACAGGTCTAGCTGCAGCTCCGATCAGCCCCTTCCCTGCAGGTGTCTTCACGGCATGGGCCAGCGGAGGGTGCTGGTGTTACTGCTCTGCACCCGAGCGCGGTGGAGAAAACCAAACAAACTGAGGGCAACGCTGTGCGGGCAGCGCCGTGTGCCAGCGTGGGGTCCTGCGGCTCCCCTCCCAGCACGGCCTGTGTGGGCTCCCACCCGCCACAGCCTCGAGAATCTGGGAAAGGGTTAATAACTATGGATAGTGAGCATCGTCTCCGACGGCCGGAGGTGGCGGAGTGTGAGGGGAACAGCTTCCCTTGAGAAGCAGCCTGCAGCGGAGTGATCCTAACAGCTGGGTGGTAGGAGTCTGTGGTTCGACTCACTTTCAAAGTGTGAGGCTTGACACATTGGCAGACACAGCCACTGGACTCAGTCGATCATGGTAGGGGGTTCAGTGTGTCTGTTTCTATTTTGAAATATCTTTCTGGAGCTGCACATCTGGAGGTTTACATCTCTTAGCATAGAGTCATAGAACATGCTGAGTTGAAAGGGGCCCATCAGGATCATCGAGTCCAACTCCTGACCCTGCACGGGAAGTCCCAATAATCACATCATGTGCGTGAGGGTGTTGTTCAAACGCTTCTTGGGCTCTGTCAGGCTTGGTGCTGTGACCACTTCCCTGGGGAGCCTGTTCCAGTGCCCAACCACCCTCTGGGTGAAAAATCTTTTCTTGATATGTGATTTAAACCTTCCCTGACTCAGCTTTATCCTGTTTCCTTGCATGCTGTCACTGATCACCAGAGTGAAGAGATTGGCACCTGCCCTTCTGCTTTTCCTCATGAGAATGTTGATGGGAATCACAACGAGATTTCCACTCAGTCTCCTCCAGGCGTTGGCTGCATAGTGCATCCCTTGTGGTGAACTTTCGCTTCCCCTGCAATACTGTAGATTCTTGGCTGTTCACAAGCAATCCTGATGCCAACTTTGAAAAGTCACCTTTCAGAAGATGCAAAGTATGCTGTATTAAAAGTGTCCTGTACTGTACCCCCTTCATGTTGAATAGCATATGCTTGAATCTTTACTGGTTGGTTTCACAGGTAAGACCTCTGCCAGGGAAAACCTGCTGGAGCCCTCAGTGTCTGCTTTGCTATAGCTGCAGTTTGCCAGCTGTCCTAAAGTGACATCCTGCAACACCAAGAAGTCTTTAACGCTCACTGAATAGAGTCTGAAGACAGAAATAAACTGTTAGACATAGGAAGCAGGAGTCAGGCTCAACAAAGGATAACTTCTAAATATAGTGTTTAATTGTCTTAGTGTCTCTTAGGTGCTGTTCTCTTTTTCGAACTAACTTCACCCAGTTTTCGCACCTTGCACCAGTACCAGTGCCCTTCTTGTGCTCAGCAAGACAGGCCTGCCTATTCCTTTCCTTCCTTCAAGCATCCTTTCTTATTTCTAAGTGGCAGCATTTCTCTTTTATTCAAAACCAGCAGACACTCATTTAGAGAATTCACTTGTCTTAGCTGAGCGCTGCTGGAGATTAGAGAGATCTTTGGTCAAAGAGGAGATCCGTTTTACCCTGCAGGGTGCCAAGACCAGCAGGATCAGCAGACCCTGGGTTTCATTTGGTATGGCTGGGAGTGCACACATGGTTAGGCAGCAGTCCACCTCTTGCTTCTTTGCCTGCAGGACTGGATAGCCCAAGTCGTGCTCTTCTTCATTACCAGCCCCCTTCTTGAAGTCATCAGGGCAATTTGCATGAGCAAATCCTGGTCATGACAGCATTTGTATCCTCTGATGTGAAAGACTCGAGTTCTCTTTTGCTTTCCCACCATCCTTCTCCCATCTGACTCCTTTTTGAAACCCAAGTTTTTCTTGCCCTGGTTATTCCTTCTCAAATGAAAAAAGACACCCTGAAAATATGGAGCGAGATTACTGAGGCCAGTGGAAGTCCAACAGGCTTCTTCTCAGTCCTGGGTCTAGCTCTGCTGCAGCAGGAGCAGCTGAAAGCAGCTGGTTCAGACACTGGGACAATAACTGAGTTGTTACTCTGCTGAAGCAGCACATGCAACAAATATTTATGTCTGGTACCAAGAGGGAAAAAACATGCTCAGAAAAGATAGGGTATTTGGAAATTACAAATGTCTTGACCTTAGGCAAAGCTGAGCAGTCTGGGGGGGATTTCTGTTTAAGTCAGTCTGAAAACTATAGTACACTGTAGGGAATGTTCAGAAATCATAGAAAATAGAAAAATTATTACCTTTAGTGGCAGTGAAATAGTAAGCCAAATGTAAGTTCTTCTGTACATATAACATATATGCTATTGATTATAAGTCCCAAGGTTGCAAATACTCAGGCAGAAATGTTCCCAAGTTTCAGAGAACACTTAGATGCATGAAACATGCAGGGCATGCTGATGAATATCTGGAAAGGAGCACCAGGAAGCAAGAAAATTAAGTTAGTCTTGGTCATAGTTTGCCATGTAAAATAGACACGGTGCTCTGGAAACTTTAAAGGTAAGGATTTTTTTACGGTGTTTTTTTTCTTGCCTTTAAAGGCAAGAATCATACCAAACAGAATTTCCTCTCCAATTGTCCTACTTTTGTATTTTGCAGTCTTTGGATAAGAGGGTTGTTTGAACAATACTGCACTGTCAGGGGTGATTTTATGCTGTAGTGTTAGGTCAATCTGTTTGTTTTACTTTACTCTGAAGCATACATCCTGTTTTCAAAGTAATGGCACAATTTATGGAGAACAGAAACAGCTTGCAGATACTTAAGACCAACCTTTTAATTCCTCCACCACACAGAATGAAAATTGTTGCATAAGTGTATCTTTCTATTTACTGAGCTGTAATTTGTCAGTCATATCCTCCCCAATGGGGCTGAATTTGGCAACCAGCAGCAGAATCCTTTGTTACATTTTCACTCTAAAAAATTAACTGCTAATTTTTCTTTGGGATGGTCTTTTTATTAATTTCTGCCATGTGGTAGCCCCCAGAGTATGTCAAGTTGGTGAGCTTTTTCTGAGGCTTGTGAGCTTTAGAAATAACTCCACAACTGCACAGTCTGCATACCCATAGAGACGGTAATTACTTGAAATTGGATTTTCTTGAGAAGAAACATGATCTGCTCCACTTTAGAAAGCTGCTTCTGGTTGCTAGGAAATCTCCACTGAGTTTCTATGTGTCTTTTGATTTGCCAGGTGGACAATCTGTATTTCTTTGGTACCCTTAACTTTTCTCTTTGTGAAGTGGAATAACAATACATGTTTCTTAAATGATCAGGAAAGGTTTTGAAATTTGACAGAGTGGAAATCTGACAAATGGAAAGTGCTGTTGAAACTATCACATCATGGTTTTTGATAATATTGTACCATGATTGCTGTATGAAAATCTGCTCTATGTTTTAGCACTGTTGCAGGGAATAAGCCACAGAAAAAATTACATTTTAGACAAGACAAAGTCCTGTTCTGAGTACTTAAATAACTGAATTTCATTTTCTAAAATGGAAGAAGCAAAGGACAGCAGATCTCCCTCAGGAAGAACACAATCCTCTTGTTTGTTCTAATGCTATGGCTCATTCTTCGGAAGTTAGACTCCCTCCTCAGATGATAAAAAGGCTTATATCCACCAAAAAATCAATAATTTTGTTAAAACTTGGGTGCAATATAATACACATTTTCCCCCCACTATTTGTTTTCAATAATTTAATCTTCAATTTTCTTCAGACTTTACAAGCTGTGTACATTTGGTGAATAGGGGTATCTAAATGTCAATTTCATATTGTATTTAATGGCTCTAAAGATGAGTGTGTAGCTGGATAGGATGAGTGTTTTAAGGGACAAATTCATTAAATACATAGAACCCATAAATAACAATTATTATATATTTCAAGAAAAAATAGAGAATTAAGGACCAGATATAGATAGTTTTGTTTTGGATAATACCTTTTCTTTCCTAAGTAATTTCCTCAAGTTTAGAGGCCTTACTTGTAAATAAGTATAACCCGTGCTGGCAGAACTGTGCAACTGTGTAACTTTGAAAGATCTGTGCTGCTGGAAAACATTCAAATGTTTTTCATGCAGGAAGTTTGAGGGAATAATAAAAGATTTACAATTAAAGGGAAACAGAAGCGAGTTTGTCTGAGAAAGAACTCAAGGAATGAGAACTGGTCAATGGGCCATAAAGAGGGTCAGCCCTACCATCCCAAAAGGTTAATAAAAAGACTCTTCTGAAAAAAAGATAAAGAAGGAAATTAGGATGCAGATAACCAGTACAGTATTAAAGACCCTTGCGGGGGAGAAGGTAAAGCAGGATGTTAACAGTGGGTTCAGAGAGCTCAAGGGAGACAAGGCAGGACAAGTGAGGTCATTTAGTTAGAGGTCCAGTAGTGACCGCAGAGGAGGATCAAGTAATTACCTGAAAAGGCTTTGGTAACCTTTCATTTGCAAGTGTAGCTTTTAAAGTCGTAAATCTTGCTGTCTCTCCCCCTGGACAGGCTTAGAAACCTGCCTCTGACTGCAGGTACACAGGTACATCTGTATTCCCAAATGAGGGTCAAGGCTGTCCCTCATGCATGGAACGCCTGCATATCCAAGCCGCCCAAGTGTTAGCTGATCTCTCGCTCACTCCAAAAGGCTCTTTCCATGACAAAACACAGGAGCAGTCTGGTGACAGTTTGCTCCAAGGACTACGCTCAAAAGGCAGTCACAAGCCACGACCAGACTTTGTTCTTGCTCTTTCTGATCTTTTAGAGCTGGCTTAAGGGCTTTGCGACTTCAAATACCTGCACATACCCTCATGCCACAGGCTTTGGTATGTGACACGTACCCTTAGCTTTGTGCTTTAACTAAACCACTGCTGGTCTCTGTAATGGCTCTTTTTATTTCAGACACCCTGAACGGGGGCAGGGAAAGAGGGGGGAGAAGGAAAAGAAATGTGTCCTAGGGCTACAGTAGCCCAGCAGAGATTGTGGGCTACATGGTTTGCAGGGTGGACACTCCAGTGAGATCTAGGGTTAGTAGTTTGGACACAACCCAGTCCTTGCTACTTGGCCTCAGGGATCACCCTCTGTCCCTCTCTCAGCTAGGGGTGTAGACTACACAAGGAGTTTGTTTCCAGCAACGTCTTGTAGAAGAGACTTTTCTTGCTCTTACCCTGTCACTTTTCCAATGAAAAAGTTATTGCATCAATCCTAGTGTTTGCAAATCCTGCCTCTTTTATCCCAGGGGCGATGTGATTGTTTTTGTGCTGAGTCGCTTTAGAGCAGATCCCCATGTTTTATTGTTGCTCTGTGACAAAACTATAGTGTTACAACCTAGAGTAAAACACTAAACTGTGTTTGGGAAGAAATGAGTGGGCCATTGTTTGTATTAGTCTGCAGATTTCAAGTGAAGTGAACAGCAGTGTAAGTCCTTGGGTCAGAAAGAATAAATAGCTGTAATTCATGGAATTACTCCTGGGCTTTTTTTTGAATCTGGACTGTTTCAAGTCGGGGTAAAGTTCACAGTTTTTACACGGTTAAAAAAAAAAGGAGCAAAAATTCTTCTTTCAGCATTAAAATGTATGGTGTGTTACAGCCAGCTACATACATTATGTCCAACATTTTAAACATAACTTACCGCCAAGCACACAAATTAGGTCTTCAGATTGAAAAGGTACATCAGTTCTTGAACTTACACATGTCTAATCTGATAATAAATTATTACATTTATAGCACCTCATAGCTAAAATTTCAGTTCAAGATACTGGAAAACCTATTAAGAAGAAAAAAAAAATTAAAATTAACCATGAAACTGCAGAATTGATATCCACCAGTTTTTACTACCATTTTGTGTGATCAGCAGAATTGTCACTCCAAAATTTTGCCTGTTGACGATGTTCTTGGAGTCTAAGGTTATGATTCAGCCATTCTCAGGCAAATTTTTCTTTTAAGCACACATATCCACCCCTCTCAGAAAATTATCTTAAACTCACAGATAAATTTCAGTAAATTGCAGGAAACTTCGGGGTGTGCTGAGTAGATTCCTGAAGGCAAAAAGCCTTTGGTGTAGCCAACTTTGAACAGCTGACCAGGAGACATCAGGAAATGTTTACATTCTCTTTTTTGGATGGAGAGATTTTCTTTCCTAGTAGACCTTGTCCAAAAATGAAAATATTTACAAGCAACCTCATTAAAGGAAATATTAATACCTATTGTTTAATCTAACGAAGCATGGAATTATAGGGAACTTTGTTCTTCCTCTCTGCAGGGCTTTCACAAATATATCTACACGTAAAGATAAACCACAGCCTAATTTTGAGACCATAAAGTTTATGAGAATAGATGTTATATTTATTAAATATTTCTTCCTTTATCTGGTCCTTTTGTAAAAACAGTGATTAAAATTGTTGGTCTTTGCTGCACCGCTGCACCACCTATCCTGAATGAAAATCAGCTTCTGTTTTACTCACAGTCACTCAAGGTAATGATAGATTCTCCCGAGTGAATTTCACTAGCTTAGGCAATGGATTCCACTCCAGAAAAATCAGTTTCACCTATAAGACTTTTTCCTTGTAAAAGATATCATTCAATAATCATGGGGGGAAATGGGTTAAGTGTCTTCTCTGAATTGTTGTGATCATTTAGACTCATCTGAGAAATTGTATACTCTTTCTAGATGACAATTGCTGCAAGACACATTATTCTAGCAGGCAGAGAATACAGGCAGAGCCAGCATCTGTGAGGCTGGCTGGGTGCTCTGCAGACACAAGGAGCTGATGTGAGAGAGTAGCTTGGCTATCAGAGGAAAGACTGTGTCAGTGTTTCAGACTTTGTTAGTCCTTTTGAATGTTTGTAGAGAAGTTGAGGATGTAACCATTTGTTAGTGAATTTCTAAGCACCACAAGCATCAGATCAGTGCTTGGCCTCTCTGTTCTTTCTGATTGTCATCTAGAAGCTTTGCTGTTGAGACTCAATGTGGCATGTTTTTTGTGTGTGTTACATCTACACCTTAAACTCACAGTCAAAATCTGCATGCCACATAAAGTGACTACGATGTTTATCGTTGCTTTTGGTTTGGGTGCACATTCAATCTGAAGTGATGGTTTAACCTGAGATGCATTAAATACCATTTCTTCACCAGACTACAAGGATATGTATTTTTCCTGTGTGTAATACCTTTGTTCTGAAACCTGACACAATTATCAGTGGGTCACAGTAATTATTTCTTTAGTCTTGGAGAAGACAGGAGGCAAATGATACCTTTTCCATAGCTCTCTTCCTGTCCCATTCAAATTGGTTTTCCATATCCCATTCCCATTGTTTAAAAAACAATGTTCTTTCGTATTGTAGCTGGGTTTTGTGTGTATGAGAAAATGATTATGCATTTTGTCTTCCTGTCTTCACTGTGTTTTTTAAAACTCTGAAGCAATTTGTTATTGTCTGTTTGGAGACTTTTATAGCACAAAGCTAAAACTTTAAGATAATTACAAAACAGTAAGACTTGGAGTAGATGCAGTAGTTAGTGCTGAACTGAATATTTAAATAGAAGACTAATTATATATCCTCTTGCCTTGTTACAGCTCTCTCTTACTACAGAGAAGTTCTAGAATTCTTACTGGATTAGAGAATCTGTTCTTGAAAGAGAACAAGCATTTGGATGTAAGAAAGATATTTTGAAAAAATAAATGTATTTTAAAAAGTGTAGTATTTTTCATGTGGCTACATGGCAGATGGAAGGATTGTAAGGCTGCTTTTTTGAATCTAGCCATTTTACATGACGCTTGTATTTTTCTGTTCTCTTTTCCATCTAATTTTTCCTAAATTTTAAACTGGGATGAAAAGAAGTGTTCATGAGTCCATAAAAGCATGACTGCCTCTTTGAGGGTTTTTTTGGTCCGCTATTAATGTAGTTACCAGCTCTAATAATGAGAGATAGGAATAAATTAAGGCAACCTCAGAAATATAAAGTGTCTCCTAGCACCAGACCTAGGAAGAGTCTGAGAGCTTCTGTTTCTCCCATGCTCCTTGCCCTGCTCCAGGGCAGTAATCTGCTACTGCTGTGTACCATTATATCACAGCAGCAATCTCTCCTGTACTAACCAGGTCATTGGCCAAGTGTTAACACATCCCCATTCTTGTGCAGCTGTTCTCCAGAACGGGATATGAGTTTCCAAGGAGATTGTCCTGCAGTATTGCTGCCCTGTTGTTGCCCTGCAATATCCCTGCATGAGACTAAAAGAAGGGATTCTACAAGCTTCTATACTCTGCACTAATGCAGAGGCCAAGATGGAATACCACTATTCATGTGCATCTCTTCTCAAAAGCATCTAAGAGTTGCTCAGAATTAGTTTTTTCTGTAGAGAGTTCTGCTGCAAAATACATATATTTGAAGTTGCTCCAGAGTTATGTGCCCTCCATAGTGATGGTGGTTCATGTAGAATTACAGAAGGAATCTCATCGTGTTCCACTCTAGTGAACAATGAACACTGAGTTCTGAGGCAGAGTGATTTAAATTTATGATGTGCACTCCATGATCTTCCTGTGAGCCTTGCCTTTGCTTGTGACTCCCTGATTCCCATGACCTTTTCTCTCTAAAATATGCTCCTTCTCAGCAGACTTCAGTCCTATTCTTTCCTGCCAGTATCCCAAATACTCAGTTCTCTCCAGTTTATTACTACATGGTTACTCTATCCTTTGATCCACCCTCTAAAATGCTTTGTTGTCATTGGACAGCAGAACATCATCATGAGAGGCCCAGGGCATTACTTTCCTTGCTCCAGTCATGCCAGCAAAGGGAAAGCTAGGTCTCTTTTCTCTGTTAATGAAAGCTGGGAAGGGGCTTTAGAAGGTCAGGCTTCTCCATATCCATACCTCCTTTTTCAAATCTCCTCACATTTAGGCAGTGAAATTTTCAAATATATGTGTGTGTATACCTGTGAGCTATTTTAGTATGAGCATAGAAATTCAAGTCAAATCTGTTGGACTGTCTCAATTCATTGTTAAATGCAGAATTACTTATTAAGCCCTACTGTTTAGTAATCTGATCAACCTATTGTTGACTTCTCAAAGCTTTCTATCATTTTGCTTCTGCTATGCCCAATCTATGATTTATCTGAAAATAGAGCCCATGGTAAGGAAGCATTTTCTGATACGTGGTTTCTTTAGCAATTTCCATGTCCTAGTAATCTGTAATCCTCAAACTCACCCATTTTATTTATCCACCTCTTTGGTAACACTCTTCAGATATTTGAGTTGAAGATGCTCCATATCTCTGATGCATGATCTTAAATCTCTCCGTTATCATTTAATCAAGTAGACATGTTCAGTTCTTTAGCAATTTCTTGTGTGTCACTTCCGTTTGTCCCTTGATGTTTTTATGGTTTCGGTCTGAATTCTCTCCAGTGGTAAATTTTCTGTGAAACCTCTTGCAAGCAATTTCTGGAAAAGCAGTGTCATTTTATGCCTTTAGAAAATGTTACCCCTTTGTTACAAAATAAACCCAGCCCACTCGTTGTACAGGATCTCAGTGGCTGCTCAGGGGATACTGCTGCTTCGTAAACTGCTGTCCTACCTGATTTAATATCCAATGAAAACGTGGAGTTCTTGGTATTTACCAGTCATGAAAGACCTTCTGGAAGGTCCTTCTCAATTGTGACATTCCAGTTTACATCTAAACACTTTCCTTCCCTTCTTAAATCTTGTTGAAGTCTTTTGCATTCTCCATTCTGGTTGGAGTTTGCAATTAATATCTCCTAATTAATTACAACATAAGTAAACATGCTTTTCCATCCCCTTTTTAGGTCATTATTGAAGATGCTAGAAAGAACAATGGGAAACCTACTTTCTTCTCTTAGAACTAAAAATTCTTAATACTCCTCACAGTGAGAACTGCGTACAAGGTAAACTTGTTTAGCTACAACAGAAACATTGCAATCCTCTTGAGGTAAATATAGACTAAACAATCTCAATATGCTGACTAATGGACCAAGGATTTACCCTAACATGGCTATTACTGCGTGCTTTAAGCATGCAGACGAAGATATTTAACTCTTGAGCCATCAAATCTATTTCAAATTTACTACACTAAGCCTTCCCAGTAGTCTTTGTCCTCCAAATTCTGGACATAATACTAGGAAATCATGTGACTCTGACAGGAAAATGTTACCCCCTCAGAGTTTTCTTCTCTTTTAGTTTACATCTTCCTTTTCTTGAGCCTGGCTGTTGTAGTAAATGTGCCTGTGGAAAACATCCAGTCTAACAGAAATTATGCTCTTGTTGTCAATGTGTCTATGAGGTTCTGGTGTTGTTATAGGGGCTGAATTAGGCTTTGTCTTTGCTATAGAGCTGCGTTGCACAAGCACAAGGACCTTTAGGTTCTGCACATTTGGAAATGGGCTTATGCTGGGGGGGAGGGCAGGTTTGTAACAGGAAAATGATTTTGTGGTGAAGGCAGCTGGTGGCATGCCAATGCACACATTTAACATGGGTAAGAAATTACAGGCGGCTTGTGCTTGGGTATTTATTTGTCAATTGAGGAGAGAGATACCTTGGCTGGATATTGAGCCATCTTTGTGGGTATGTCAATGCTCAGATATGGTGATGATCCAGCCAAGAGACTGCTCTTGTGGCAGTGGTTAGCCACATATTCCTGGATATATATAAAGCCATGGATTCCATGGCTTATTTCTTTTAAGGAAATAAAAAAAAACAAAACAGGCATTTTTTTAAAAGTAAAAAGCCATGCAAGAAGCATGCAGGTAATATTTGCCTTTCCTCAGGTGATTTTCTGCTGTAAACATTCTGTGAAAATATCACCGCATACAATTTACTGGCCAGGATTTAATCCTTAAACACTGCTGTCCTGGCTTGGAAGCTTTAGGAAAAATATATGAAATATAACCATTCTTCAGTGATATTTTGGTTCCGAGAGAGCAGGACTATGCTATAAAACAAGAAGGCACAGTCAGAAGTAATGTATTTTTATATCCTATTTTATTTTCTCTGTGTTTCATATCATCAGTAATCTTTTATTTGAAGATTTATTTTATCTATTTTTTAGTTTTCTTTCACAACCAAATGCAATTCTGGCGTGGATGGTGTTAATTTATGGAATGCATTCCAATGAATTTATCCATTTCCCCCGACAATAAGCACCTGGTGTCAAAATTATTTCAGAAGACAGTTTAGGGATTCATATTTTTGTTTCATGTTGATTTTGGTATTTGGGCTCGGTGCGCTGGCTGTTGGGAGGCAGCAGCTGCTGGAGTGACTCTGAGCACACATTTTCCAAACTAACGCAGAAACCCCACTGGCGCTGGCAGAGAGCCGTGGTGCTTTGAAAGCCTCTGCCGGATGCCTACGACCCCGCACTGATTTAGCTTCCCGAGTTTCGCGCCTCATAAGCGACACTGATCCCGAAAGCGGCTGAGCGTCCCCGTCCCAGCGCGCCCAGAGCGCTGCCGAGGGTCGGTTCCCGCGTGCTGCGCGGAGGCCGCTTTGCTCCCGCGGGCGAAGCCCCGGCCCCGGAGCGGCCCCGCTGGCTGAGCCCCACTCGGGGCTGTGGGAGCGGCCGCAGGGGGTCCCGGGGCCGCTGTCCCCGCCCGCCCCGTGCAGCCATTGGCCGCGGTCCCCCCGCCCGCCGGCCCCTCTGCCTGCGCTTATAGCGGCGGGACAGCGCTGCCGCTGGCGCTGGGAGCCGCCGGGATGCGCGCCCCGCCGAGCTGTCCGCGCTGGGCGCTGCTGTTCCTGGCGCTGCCCGTCCTGGCGCTGCCCGCAGGGCGGCTGGCGCTGCTGCCGCACGGCGAGGACCGCGGCGATGCCGCCTTGGAGCCCGGGGACGACGCGCACTCGGCGGCGCTGGAGCTGAGCACGGCGCTGCGCTTCTACGGCGCGGCCGTCCGCTCCCTCTATGTGAGTGTGGGGCCCCCTTTGGCTGCCGGAGGGTCGGAACCGCTCCTGGGGACTCCCCGGGGAGCTTTGGGTGGGTACGCGGTTGTGCTTGTGGGTTCCGTGTGGGTTGTGTGAGCGCCGAGGTCAGAGGTCTGTCCAAAGAGCTTAATTGTTCCAGTCGTGTTCAGGTCAGGCATCGGGGCCGTGTTAATTCTCTTCTCACACTGTGGCTGGTGAAGATTCTTCGAGGTGCACAGCTTCCGCTGGGAGACAGTGCAACAGATAGTAGGACTGTAAAGAAAATGCAGTCAATTAGACAGAGTGAATGCCATCCCCAGGCGTTTTCTCCACTCATACAAACAGCGTGTTCCGCTCAGAAACATCCTCGTTGTGGTCTGTTTCATGTGTTTCGGCATGCCAGAGTCACAAAACTGAAAAGGGGTGTCAAACCAGCAGCCTGACATGTCTAAGACTTGCACCTCTAAGCCCTGGGAGAGCTTTCTGTTCCTTAATGTCTTAGGCACTTCCAGGTGTTCACTGCTTTAAGAGTCTCTTGGGCAGAGGAAGTTCATATCCGGTTAGTAGCAGGCTTTGGGCTGCAAGCACATCTCAGCCGTGTGTGCATGTCTCAGCTGAATCTGCATCCCAGAGCTGTGTGTGCATGTTTATAGCTGATGGAGGGTGTTTAGTGCTTGAAGGTGGGATTGAAAACAGACTGTCTGGAGCAGAGCTGCTCAAAAGCAGCCATAGGAAAAACTGTTTAAAATGGCAGCGTGTCTTCAGAACACTGCAAGGGTACGGCACGCTTTACCACTGCCTCCTTTCCCCTGAAGCCCCATCTAGGCTGGCAATTGAAAATGCTGAGTAGCATAGTAGTTTAGAAAGCTCTTGGCAGGGAAGGCACAGTGTGTTTAGGGCATTAATCTGGTAAACGAAATCTCACCTCCCTGTCCAGATAAAGCAGCGTGGTTTAGTATCATGGATCTAAGATGCAACTCAGTGGATTAAAGTACCTGGAGGCACTTGGGAAACTAGAGCTCCATGTGACTGCAGTGATTCAAAATTTGATGTAGTTCCCATGCACTTGAGTCTGTTTTATGGGTATTTACTGAAGATAAAACTCGCTTGCACTGCACTGAGTTATTAGTGCTGACACTTTAGTTACGCTCCTTCTCATTGTCCATACTGCCACTACCTAGACAAATCCTGAAATCATATCTGAAATCCAAAATTTTGAGGGATTCAGGTTATGCTTGTGTGGAAAATGGATGTTGTTCACTGAGGCTGACTGAGATGAAATATTAAGTGGAGTTCAGACTTCAGTTTGACCCTTAGTTCATTGTCTTGTCTTCTGTACTCTAGTTTGGTCACTGATTAGTCAACCCAAGTAAAAAATACACTTTTTAAAGCACAAACATATTCTTGAAAGATATTGGGCTGCATATGTAGCCACTGAGAAGCAAACATAACAAGTAGCATGTCAGGTAAGCGACAGAGATGGGACAGAGTTTTCAAAGAGCAGTAAAGTGATTAACCAGTCTAGGTTTCTTTAGTTTAATGATCCTGTTACTTGCCTGTGCCTTCAATCAGGAACAGTTCTAATTAGTTTTTGCCTGAAAGAGTACCCATATGGAGTCCATTTCTGAATCACTTCTAGGGCTCTGCCAGCATTACTCAGTACTAAGGATGGGCAGTTTTAGTGAATGACATTTCAGTATCAGTCAACACACTCTGCAGAGACTTTTTCTTGCACTGAATCTGGCACAAGTATTGCAGAACAGAAGCAAGGTACAAACTGCCTGGGGGTAGGAAAAGGAGAAGTATACCTGTCAAGGAAATGTACTGAGCACTTTTTAAATGCATCTTCACATTACACATCTTTATTGTATATTTGCAATGAGTACTTACGGAGCTCTACGATCTTGCTTGGGCAGCTGGAGTTGCCAATGTATTGTTTATATTATCAAGCTGATACAATTAACACTTAGTACATGTTATAATTTTATGTAGCAATGGGTTCTTCTTCTTTTTTAACAGATGAGAAGCTGATTTGTTTGAGTTAGCTGTACACATGAATAGAAAGGCAAGGACTTCTGTGAAGTGATTGCTTAGTATCAGCTTGTCATAAAATCCCTGGCAACAAAACCTTTTTTCATAGACAGAAGAGAGCATTTTATTTCATGTAAGTGGAAACAGATTTCCACGTATTGTAATCTTCAATATGGTGAGTTTGTATGTGAGATTTATAGTGTTGAACTCTATCACTAACCCATACTATTCCATTTTTTTTAATAGCACACTTTTATTAAAGCTTTTTTAGTTTATACCAAGGCTCACTGGTGTGGAAAAATGGGAAGATTAGGGGTTACCTCCATTTACGCAAGAATTGAGAATTCTTTAATGCAAGCTTGGTTCAATTATTTTAATCTTTACTTTTTAAAAGTTCTTAAATTGTTGCAGTGCTTGGTGTTGCTTAGCTGCTGCAGCTTTCCCTGGGAGCGCAGCGGGGGCTTCTTGGGACAAGGCAGGGATTCTCTGCCCTCCTGCAGTCCATCTCGGACGCCCCGCACCGCTGCTCCAGCTGCCAGCCTGCAACTTCAGTGATGGCAAAGGAGGTGAGAAGGCTCTCCTCATGGCACTGCAAAGGTCTTTATTCCACGCTGCCTCCCCAAAGCCTGGGGCCAGCACACGGGCTGGCCCTCAAAGGCAGAGGAGAGGAGCTGCTGGCAGGCTGCTCCCAGGGGCAGAGAGAGAGAGGGAGAGAGTCACATGGCTGGGAGTCTCAGTTTACCGGGGTACCAGGGGGGTGGGGAGAGCACATGGGCAAATGGTTTCAGGGCATAGGGGTGGTACATGGGCGGAGTTGGGATACAGGAACCAATAGGGAGAACCCGAGGAGTGGCCAAGACTAGGGGCAGGGGAAGGAGGGAGACCCCAAGGAGAGGGCAGGAAACCATCAGTAAGAGGGGGTACAATGCCACATTAAATTAATGGTTGGTCATGTTTTTATTAGAAAGCTTTTCTGCTTTAAGACAACTGTCACTTCATTATAAAAATAAATTCAAATTTTCTAAACTCTTTTACCCAGAAATATTCAAGCCTGAAAAATGCGTAAACACTGAACAGGGAAAAAGTTCCTCATTTGTTAGAAAGTTTAATTTTTTGTTGCACACAGAGAGATACGCTTTTTCTTTTAATAGAAGTGCTTCCTTGCTTTGCATTCCTGTTCCCATGTGGTTTTCAAGGTGGACTTATAATTGCGTGTGAGTGTAATTTGTTCTGCTACAAACCACAAATGTATCTTAACTATGTGCGTAATCCAGAAGTTTAGTATGATAAAAATACATCTATGTTAGTTCCTGTCAATTTAAATAGTGTTATACCCTAAAAGGAAAGATGTACTGTAAAGCTGGTCTTTAGACAATGCCCACCTGAGGCCTCTTTTACCCCCTTTCGCTTTTGACAGGAATGTTGCTTTGATGAAACCCAGTGCTTACCCTGAATTACTTCTCTTTATTTTGGGATTCACACTTTAACCTATGTTTGTGACCTTGAAAGAAACAGGGTGAAGTTAGATGAGTATTCACTGTCCTTGTCAATATAAATGTATTGTTAAATCTCAAAGCTAAAACATTTTCATTATTGGTCAGTTTCTTCTTTTGCCCTAAAATCGCTGCACAAAGCGAGCAGCTTATTTATTTATTTTCATGTAATGGCTTGCAAATGTTTTCTAGGTTGTAGAAAGTTTCCCTTAACGTTTAAAACTGAACTGTCTCGCTTAAAACTTATTTTTAAAAATGGGGCTGGCATTTTGCATCTCCTTAATAAAATTACTTGTTACATTAAAGCTTTTAACAAAGAGGAAAGGAATAGCCAGATGCACGTCACTAAGAGCTGAAAAGAGGAGGGCCATTTCTTCTGGCTTCTGCTTTATTCTGCGGTATTAACTAGTCCTGATTGTATTTTCTCTTAATGTTATTTTAATCTCTGCCATAAACAGGGGATCACGAAGCCGCAAAGTCTACACACACCAAATCTGATGAAGAGCATGGAATTTGTTTAAAATACTTCAAACACCACTGATCTCTCACGAGAGGATTTAGGCGGGAGTAGGGCTGCTTGTGTACAAAAAGTGTAATAAAGTAGAAAAAAAGGAAAACTTTTAATTTGCTCTAAATTTATTACTTTAAAGAGGGAGTGCATCTCTCTGCTAAAAGGCCCTAGCAAACAGACTGTAACATCCACCATCCTCCATACTGTCTTCCAGTGGTATGGTATAATTAGTGGGTTTTAGTTTTCAGGTCATGTTTTAGCTTTGCTTTACAGGGATATGAGACATTTTCTAGCGTTCAGATGTTGTAGAAGTTCTGGGAACCTTTCTGGACTAGATTTCTCTTGCATGTCTGAATCCAGTTATAGGGTCTGTGCTGAGGTATCCCCTGCTGTCTTTTTAGTTCTTACTCCTCAGATTCATAGTTCACCTTAGGATCTGTGGCCACTGTTAAGCCATGAATGATTAGAGTAAAAATTATCAAAACATTCAGCTTCTTCTCCCCCTTTCTAACATGACCTGCTTTCCCATCATATTTGCACAGATTATTTACTACTTATATGTCTTAGATATACTATTCATGCATAAAGCCAACTTGCCCTTTTTTTACACAATCTTATATCTTTTAGTATTTTATGCTCTAGCTGCTAATGAAATTATACTACTGCAGACAATACAGTCAGCATATGTCAAGCCACTTTTAAAATAAATTCTGATGTACCGTGGGAACTATTTGCTGAGTTTAGCTAATTGTTCGTGCTAAGCATTATCCAGTTATACACCAAGCTGACAGACCACTGGCCTGTGGCAGGGAGCATGCTCTGACCCTCTGGATAGCCAAGGGGGAGTTCAATGTATAGATGTTTCTTCTATATGGAGGAGTGATTTGTATCAATAGTTCTCATACTACACTTTTTCTGATTTACTGTATGTAGCAGCAGTGGTGGTCCAGATCTTAAAGGTGTTGCCAAGGCACATCTTGCAGCCAGCATCCTTGATGGGCTTGCACGGATCACAATTTCCCTGTGAAGAATATGTGTGGCCTCCTACTGGTGTCCTTGTTTACAAATTTATATAGCGGAAAGGGGTGAAGAAATATATGGAGACAATGAGAGTGATCAAAGGCAGAGAACAGCTCTTAGGGAGTGCGTGGGTAGGCTGGGGGGGTTCATTCTGGAGGAGAAATTATGTAATGAGAGAGACTGGTTAGGATTCTAGTATGTCCTAATACAAAAATCAGGGCCATCAAATGAAGTTGGAAGCCAGACTGAAAGAAAACGAAAGTAGGAGAGACCTGAGGGTATGGGTCAAAAATTCATGGAGGTCATGTTTAAGGGATTTTATGGATGCACAGAGTTTATATATGTTAAGGGAAGACTTAAAAAATATGCAAAGAGATCCACTGTGGATGAAAAAGTCAAACCACAGGGAATCCCTTGAGGTGGATGCAGTAGGAAGCTCATTGGAGAAGTATGTGCATGTCCTCTTGTTTTGCTGAATCTCTAAGCTAGCAGGTACAGCTGGGGACAGGCGGCAGGAAACCATCACCTTGCAGTCTGAGTCAGTGGCCATTCTGACCCACTTCTAGGCATTTGTGAAGATTTTATCATGTTGACAGTATCTTGACTGTGTAAAAAGATCCAGCAGCAGTTTGTTCTTCTTGGGCTCATAAGAATCCCTGTGAGTGAAATAAATCTGTGTGAGATTGAAGTTTCACAGCTTTTAGTGACAGCTCTGGGACCTCTGCCCCCTTTTGAGTCCCCTGTGTATGTGGCAGCAGCTCTAGAGTGAGTGCCTGGCTGCCTGCAGGTAGTTAGATGTGTCCTGTTATCGGGTAGTCCAAGACTTGGAGGTTGATTTGTATGTGGCTGATTCACACAGTGCCAAACACAGCTGGTGGAAGGGCCCAGGACGAAAAGCTGTGTATGAGCACTTAGTGCACTGCCTCAAGGCCTGACACCTGCAGTCTTGCTCACTGCTTGTGTGTGCGAGAGCCAGCTCTGGTTTGCCAGTGGAGTTTGGCTGTCGCACTCGGACGTGCCCTAGCACCTACCTGTAAGTATGTATTTATCTCAGTTTTAGTCAGAGGTGGCTGACAGTGAATCATCATCTCACTGGTGGGTTAAATCTCCCTGAGCCAGTACCAATGCATTTTCAGACCAAGAGTTTCACTGTGGTATGTAAATGCCTTCCCCCCTCTTCAAGTATTAGAGCCATTTTTCTATCAGACTATGTCAGAGCACTCAGCTGTAAAGGAATTTATAGGGTGGCCTATATCTGCTATGGAAATTCTGACTCCCAGCCTCTATAGCCTCTGGTATAAGAGCTGTGCTCACAGCATGTCTTAAGAGTGAGCAGCAGCTTGTTGTTGTTAGCCTTGCAAAGTAGCAAAGAAGTTCCTAGGAGGGTGGCTGTAGTGAAGTGAAAACTAAAGTGGTCCTGGCCAGGCAAAGAGGAATCTGTATGTATTCCCAGAAGTCTTTCACCCAGTCTATTATAGTATTTAAGCATGGAGCAGGTTTTTTCGGGTGGCATCTGTGTGTGAATTAGTTCTTTGGTTAGAAGCTCTATTGGCTTCTGAAGCAGTGGTGGGAAGGTTTTGTATATCCTTGTTAAAAGAGAATATAGTGCCTGAAATTTAAATAGCTAAAATCTTCATCTAGGAAAAAAAGGCTGTTCTATACATAAAGTCAACATTTGGTTTTGGGCAACAGAATTTTCAGGACTCCTGATGTGGGATACTAAACAAAAGCTTAAAAAACCACAGTTTCTTTTCAAATACAAAACTGACTTTTCGTTCAATTTCTTTTGGAATTTCAATTGAAATATTGTGATCTGGAGCACATGTGTGGGAGACTGTCGTATGAACAATATTACTCTTATAATTTTCATCCTTTTATTAGGTTACTACTAATGGGATTATTGCAGTGAATGAGCCCTCAAGTGAAGAAAAATACCTTGGTCAATTCCCAGTGAGTTTTGGGGCTATTGCTCCTTTTATGGCTGACCTAGACACAACAGATGGACGTGGAAATGTATATTACAGAGAAGATTCATCCTCTGATGTCTTGCAACTTGCATCAGACTATATCAAAAGAGGTTTTCCCGAGAGTGCTTTTGATCCCAGCAGTGTCGTGATTGTTACCTGGAAGCTTGTGGCTCCTTTCCAGGCACCAGGAGAAGATCATGCTCTGGAAGAAAAGGTGAATGTTAATCAGAGCTTTAAGTCATGTTGGACACATGCTCAGCTAAAGTGTAGTGCTGTAACCTGTTGCTTTGAAGGCTTGAATTCCTTTGTGTTTAAATAAATTCTGCAGAGCTAAGAATGTATATTATTGTTGAAAATGCTGTAGCAAAATAGGAGTTTCCAGAATTTTTACTAGAGTTTTAGTCTAATAATATTTTATAAATTCAAAAGATAATGCTTGAAACTACGTCGCTGATTTCTTTGTGTTTTCTAATGACTCTTATTTTGAATGTTAAATGTGTTATGATAATAACTGAACTAGAATATCCCGACCTCCCTCTGTGCAATATAATCCTGCTGGCTTGCATTTTTCAACAGACACTTAAGCCATTTTGACATCAAACTATGTAAAATCAGATAGCTATATGGACTAGTAGGATCTTAAGACCATTTTGGAGCAATGATATTGCATTCACAAAAAGCTCATGCTTTGTTGCTAGTATTAAATTAAGAAGCTGATAGAGGTTGGGGGTTTTTTTTGTTATTCACAAATAATTTTCCCCTTTTCGAACGATTCAGGTATTATCCTGCAAGGATATGTAACTTTGTACACCATAATTACCAAAGCTGATGAGAATATTATTACTACTTGGCAAATCTTTTTATGTCAACAGCTGATTTCTTTTGTTGAACTTGACAAAGGCATTGTGTTCACAGTAACAATTCTGCACTCTGGTAGCAAAGAACAGCTGATGTCTGAGGTGCTGTCCCAGTGGTTCTTACAGTAGGCAGGAGTGTTCCTATGGGAAAAGACTTGAGCAACATGAAACTTGAACTTTACTTTAAACATTCTGTTTACAGAATTTTTTTATTTAGTCTAGTGCATCACTTCTGTTATTTTAAGGAAATGAAATAGCATCCTATAGCATTACAGAACTTAAAATTGTTATGTTTTGGGCAACCTCTCTATTTCCTACAGATTTAATTTACTTTTGATAATGTCTTCTTTTCAGTGAGAATTCTGATTTTCATTTTGTGTTTAAAAAGAAAAGAATTACTCTTTCTTGACTATTTTTGTGTGAGTAAATGTGTATTATTTTTTTTTTTTCACAGAGAAACACTTTCCAGGCTGTCTTAGCCTCTTCTGATTCCAGTTCCTATGCTATTTTCCTTTATCCAGAAGATAGCTTGCAGTTCTACAGCACATACTCCAAGAATGGTGATGAAAATATTCCTGCTATGGTTGGCTTTAGTCAAGCCTCTACAAACTACTACTTTTGGGAAAAGCCAGGATCCTACAATGTCATTGCTAATGATGAAGACAGCATTAGAAACCTGTACAAGTATGCTTTTTTTCTTTGTTTAAACTCTTCAAGAAAATATCAGAGTTTCATGGTTTTCTTAGTTGCTGCATGAATCAATGAGAATTAATAATATCCTATTAGCCATTGCATGAGAAATCACAAGATCTGCCACTGATAAATATCCACTCTCTTGAGGATTTTGAGGACTTTGGTGTAATTTGTCAAAAGTCCATAGTTCCGTTGTCACTGGTAGGAACTCCTTTTTATTTAGTTCTTCTACAAATAGTACCACTTGAACTCTTCGTAGTCTATCCTAGGCAGGTTGTTTTCATGTGTTTGTTTGTGGTTTTGAAAGAAAGAGTGAAAAAGCAGGAAAGGGAATGAGTTAGAAAGTTATAGTAACAAGATCTTTGTGGCCCTAAAATCTCCTTTTGTTCTCACTGTTTTGGAGACAAGAAATCTGGAAATTCTCAACAGAGCTGTGGGTGAGAAGTAAAAAAAAAAGTTACCCAAACTGTCAGGGGTGTTTTACAGCTGAATAAACTGTACCTGTAGGTAAGTATGTAACGTAGATAAGATAATTAGGCAGTTTTGTCCTGACGCTTCTCAGTGAAGGATAACATCATGTGTAGGCTAGAAATACCACACAACTTGCTTTATTTGGCATGTGCTTCTCTTTGACAGAAGCAGCAATGCTGGGAAGCAGGGTGTCTGGGTGTTCGAGATTGGTAGCTCATCTGACAGTATTGTGCCTGCCAAGATCAGCAATGTTTTGGAGAGCCTAGAGTCCAACGAAGAGGACCAGGAGATGACTTCTAAGCCCTTTATGTCCGACTATGGCTCCACTGAAATAACGCAGCAGTACATCACAAGTAGTACAGACAGCACTGAAGAGGATCAGCACCTTGTCACGTACAGTGTTCCTCGGCTAGCTGCAGGAGACTTTCTGACTCCATACCAAGATGTAACAGGAACACCTTCAACTGAGCCTTTTTACAGTCCTCAAAATTTCCCGACAGCAAAAGCTCCACCTCGCCAGTTTCGAATCCAGCAGTTCCCCCCACAGCCACCTCAAGTCATTGATGTGGAAGAATTTGATGAAACTGGAATAGGTAAGGTCTTTTGTACAGTTTAGCTTCTTCTGACATGGATAAGCTGCAAAAAAGATGTGTGAAAGAAATTGAATTACAAAAGAAATAATGTTTTCTTCTCATTAGCTTCTTATCTGAAAATCTGGACACATATCACAAGTTTGTGTTATTCATTGAGGTAGTTAACTTAGATGTCACCTCAGATTCAGATCTTGCCAGTCTAGTAAACTACCCTAGTCAAGCTCACAGACCTTTCTCAGATGTGTTACTGAATACAGGTGATTTAATAACGGTTGGGAGCAGAAGCTGTCGTAAAATTTTTTGGCTAGGGTTTCTTGGCCTCGGGTCTTAGAATGGTGGAATTAGCAATTCTAAGTTCTGGTAAAGCATTTCTAGAAATTTGAGAGTAGTGTGACTGACTGTTTGTTTCTTGAAGCAGATATGAGAATTGCTATCTCCATTAAATAACAGGGTCAAACAATTAGGATTACAGGGCGCATCAGTTGCTGCATGGTCCTGGTTATTGTGCTGATACGTTTTGTTCTAAAGTTGGAAAGTGTCCTTTTTTTTTGATTTGGAAACAAGGACAAGTTAAAAGTATTGTGTGTTTAGTTTTGACAAGAACTATAACTGATCTGTATTAATACAGATCTGCTGAAGTCACTAGAATTAAACACTTTTCTAACTAAATAATTGAACAGCAGAAGCCCTGATGTTTTCTGTAAAATAGTAGACAGTTAGTTGCATATTGCAAGGTTAGCCAATGTCAGTTGCAATAGTTTGTTTTCCTCGAAGAGAAAATGAAAATCTGATCAGGTGAGTTCAGTGATACTTTTAAACTAGTCCAGGGATATGTGAATCCCACAGAAATTACATGAAGTAAAAATGTCTGCTCTTATTTTCTACAGTGTTTCGCTACCACACAGATGTCCAGCAGACCTGTGCTAACAACCGTCACCAGTGCTCTGTTCATGCAATTTGCAAGGATTATCCCAACGGATTTTGTTGCAGTTGTATTGCTGGTTACAAAGGAAATGGCAGACAGTGTGTAGCAGAAGGTAACTGGTTTGAAATTTAGATGCGTAAGCAGCAATTACATATGGCATTCTTGAATGAGTTGACCTGCATTCAACTCCAAAAAAGACCTGATAAAAACTTTTTGAAAGACTTATCACTGAGATATAGTGAAAGGTATTTTAATCAGTGAGGTCTACTATTTAAAATGCTGTGGTTTTTTGAGAGAAGCAAGTTATTTTGAGTGGTCAATTACATGCTTTATTCGTTTTAATGTGACTTTCTAGAAAAAATAAACTCGTCTGTAACTGACATAATTTAAAAGAAAGCATAACATTCAGTGGTATTTCCTAGAATTAGTCATGAAGTTCCAACGTGTTATAATCTGATGTGGTCCTCACTCTAGAAATGGACAGTTCAAAGTGATGAACAAATTAACTTTGATCGTCGAACCAAAGAGCGTGGCTCCTCTTTGTCTGACTCTTAAGCTGCTTTGCTAACAGGCTGATCTGCCAGATTTTTGTTAACTACCCATTTAAACTTTGTTCCCGTGTAAAATCCATGAAGGAATTTCTTATGTATACACTTGTAATCCTTATAGTGATTTGACTCAGAGTACAGATGCATTTCAACAACTCAAACAGTTTACTGCAAGACTGTGTTTTTATAAACCAGGAAAGCAAAACCTAATACTTAGCTTTCAGTTCATAAAATTGGATTTTCTGTAGAAAGAAAAGAAAGATCGAGTGAAATTTAAACTTCCATGTAAGAAATTATATACAGGAGAAAACTAGCAATCCAAAATAGCTACTTCTGTGTAACACTGACAGTCTTCAAAATGGCCAGTAGTTCGGAGAAGAAATGTAATAGGTTAGAATAACAGGTCAATTATTTTAATGACTAATGATGTTAGTCTTCTAATAGGGAATGAACAAATTTGCATTCAGTGTATTGATGTGAAGTGTGACCTTAAAAAGAAGTTTCTGTCTGCCACTTACTATCAGATATATTGCAACAGTGTTATGGAATTATCCTTTTAGACAGAACTTGTAAGGAGGATAAAGGGCATCTCTTCAGGCAAGTTTGGCCATTTAATCATCCACTTAATACAACACACATGCATGTACCTGCATAAGGAAGGGAACACATGGCAATTTCTTGGCTGAATTCTGAGTATTTGTTCACCATTTATTTCAACACTAAACACTGAGCATTGTGAGCACTGACCATGTTCCCTGGAGAGCATGAGAGAACTGTTATTTTATTCTGATGCACTGTATTGATTTGCCAGGTTCTCCTCAGAGAGTCAACGGGAAGGTCAGAGGAAGAATCTTTGTAGGAAATAACCCTGTTCCAGTTGTATTTGAGAACACTGATCTCCACTCCTATGTTGTGATGAACCAAGGGCGTGCCTACACTGCTATCAGCACAATCCCAGAGACTTTGGGGTACTCTTTACTACCTCTTGCCTCCATTGGAGGCATCATAGGATGGATGTTTGCTGTGGAACAGCAAGGATATAAAAATGGATTCAGCATTACTGGTAACTTCTAAATTAAAATAATGTTCAAAATCGCTGTGCTTTCCTCTGTCTTGATAGAAAAGAAATGTGTATTTAGAAGCAATGCAAGGTGAAAACACACATCTATTCTGAGCTGCAAATTGTTTTTTTGTAATCAAATTTCTCACCATTTTTCTTGTTTACAATGTATAGACAATGGACCTTTTAATTTACTGTCAGTGTACAAGAACTAAGTGTGTTAGAGAGAAGATTGGCTTGGCTAGTTTCTCTTCAAGAAAGAGATTATTAAAAAGATCTGTTGAGTGGGGGAGCTGTTACTAGAGTGTACATAGTTATTAAAAAAGGCTTCTCCTACGTCTTCAGGAGATCTGACATGTTAATTGCCTGATTGTACCAACAGAGCAAAAGAGAAACGAGAATCTGACCTCATGAGGGTCTGAAACCCTTTATAGAAACAGCTGCTGCATGACATGCAAATGACTCCATTAGCTTGTTTGAGGGAAACCCCTGTTCACAATTTGAGCTTTTCATAGGAGATTGAGGCCAAATCTGGTTGGTTGTGCACATGAATTCAAGCTGTAGATTCAATCTTTTCTGCTCATATGTTTCTTTTTAAAATTTGATCCTTTACGGACATGTAATATGACTTTAGTGGAACACAACTTTTTGGTTTGGGATTTTCTTGGATTTGGTATGTTTGAAGTTTGTTCTGGAATTTACAACATACATTTCACTTGGTTTTGATTTGGAAACAGATGTACTGGACTTTGTTTTGGTTTTTTTTTTTTTTTTTCAACTCCTTGTACTCCTAATGGAAATTTTCTCTAAACTCTCCTTTTAAACAGTAGGATAAGGCCTACTACTATTCGCTTAGTCAGAACTTCTTTTAAAATTTAATAAAACCCTGCTCCCTCAGGTTTATTTGTTATTTATCATGTTCAGTGCTTAAAAATTTTTTTTTGCAATATCCAATATATTATCAGTATACCTGTGAAAACTATTTCATTAGAAACACAAGACATTAGCAATTGTGCTTAATCAAAACTTTGCAGACAATAGTAATTTACATTTGATCTACTGGAAACAATATTTGGAATAGAAGGAATCAGAAACCTCTGCAAAGTTTAGTGTTTGACTAACTCTTTTTCTTTAGGTGGTGAGTTTACACGACAAACAGAAGTAACTTTTCTCCGCAACAATGAGAAACTGGTTGTAAAGCAGAAATTCAGTGGCATTGATGAACATGGTCACCTTACCATCAGCACAGAAATGGAGGGCAGAATACCTGAGATCCCATCTGGTTCTTCAGTCCATATTGAGCCATACACTGAACTCTACCACACTTCCAGTTCTGGTAAGGTGTCATAAGAATGACATGATAAGAAAGTGCACAAAGCAGTGACTAAGAAAATGTTCTTTTATTCCCTTATTAGCAAGTGTTTTTAGGACCCTTTGACTTACAGAAAGTTGCTTTTTGCCTCTTAAGAAAAGATTTCAAAAGAAGGTGGATTTTGAGTGGGACAATACAAATATTTCTAATTATATAAATAAATATTATTTAATATTTATTTAAATATATAAATATATAAATATTATATAAATAAGTATTTCTAAATATTTCTAATATTTTCATTTAAAAAATACAAGTTTAACTTTCTCTGAACTGATGTTTGCAAAACCCTCTGAATTTCCCTTTTTGTTGGCCTTGTTTTTACGCTGTTGATGGCAGTGTACAAGTTGCAAAGCTTTTTTCTGTGGGTCCGCAGCCCTTTAGTAGGAGCTGTACTGTGTGTATCTTTTTGTGGTAATGTCATTAAGTGAGCTTTGATCTTGTCTGAGACTAAACAAATTATTTACCACTATGTCTCATGTAAACTCCATTACAGTGACTCTGCAAGCATTTATCAGTATTATTTGAGTTGAATTTAAACAACCAACTGGAAAATTAGGAACCTCCTAATTCCCTTGTCGGTTTCCTACATTGTCTCTTCAGTACTTCTCTCTACTTTCTCTCAATTCTTTTTTCACAGGTCCTGGGTTTCCTAAGAGAACCATTCTTCATTCACTATTTTCAGAGCAATCTTGCTTTGCTTACTTATTTTGCTTTCCTCTTCCTGGATAAAATTATGCGTGTTTCAATACAGAAGGAAAATAAATGAGGTTGGATTGTTGCTGCTGGCCAGCCAGCCCAGCTGTCAAAGAGCAGTACAGAGGAAGCAGCCTTCGGTGCACATGAATACTGGAGAGACTGCTCTTTGCTCCAAGGGTGCAGTTTTGCTTGCTAGAGATAGCTGAAAATGGACCTTTTAGCTCTGAGGACCTTTCTGTCGGTGGGAGGATCCACAAGCCCAGATCTTTTTGAAGAGTTTTGTTCACAGTTTTTCCCAATATAGAAAACTGTTGTGAAGCCTGCAGGAGCTTTCAGACATGCAGCTTCTTCAGGGCTCTGTTAAAATCCAAGGCTAATAGCCTACAATGAGCTAAAAGTGGGTGTAGTTTAGGCTGGTGAGATGGCTCTTGTCCTTAGCTTGGACATGCGATATATAAATCCACCTAAAGGAACCTCTGGGTTTGATGAGTTGAATTTTCATTTCATTGCTTAGAAACTCACAAAGTAAAGTTAAACTTTTTAAATATATTAGAGTAAATCAAATTACTCATTTCTCAGAGCTGTGATACCTGAGAACAGAATAAGCATGCTCAAGTGCTTGTGCCTTTGCATGGAAATACATCCACTTCCATAGCCTCTTGCCTTTGAAATTCGTATTTGCATTACACAGGCTGCATCCCAAGTCTACAGATAGCATTTGACAGAGTGCTTTTGATCTCTGCTCTGATCAGTGTGTTTGCTGTCATGTTATAGTGATCACTTCATCGTCCTCGAGGGAGTACACAGTGACAGAGCCAGAAAGGGATGGAGTTGCTTCCACGTACACGGGTGCCTATCAGTGGCGCCAGACCATCTCCTTTGATGAATGCATCCATGATGACTCCCACCATTCTGCTCCTGCCACTCAGCAGCTCTCAGTGGACAGTGTGTTTGTCCTGTACAACAGAGACGAGCAGATCCTGCGATACGCCATGAGCAATTCCATTGGCCCCATCAGTGGTATGTATCAATTGCAAATTTTGCTTTTTCTCTTTTGTTAGTAACAAAGAGCAGTCATCCATCTTTTTAGCCTGCCCTAGCTGGGTGTTAATGAGTTAAATTAATTAATTTCATTAGGTAGTAGCAGTCCAGATCCACCAGTGAAGGAGAGAAATGGGACTGTTCAAAGTTTGTATTTTCACTTGAGAAAGAGTATTTAAATGATGCTCTATTCTTGAAATTCACTAGGGTTTATGTCTAATTCCTTGAAATAATCTCAATATACCACCTTGAATCTGTTCCCACTTGGATGCATGGAGTATGGTGTTTATCTTTACCTAATTTGTAGTTCCTCTATTAATTTTTTTTTGGCATCGTCAGAGAAGAGAGCGAAAGAGGGGAATACAATTTACCATGGATGAGTTTCTATAATTTATCTTGAAACATGGCATTTTATCTTTGAACTGTAGGCTGCTTATGAAAGGTGGTTTTTTGGATGAGCTATCCAAGCTTGCACTAACATCAGAAAGATAGCAAAGAGACAATTTGAAAATGCACACCAGATGAGTATAAAAACAGGCTGTGCTCACTTTTGTTTGTTACAAAATAAAGTTCTGCTAATTAAAATGTATAAACCATGCTGTTAAGAATCATGTTTTGAGTCTAGTGTCAGTGACTGGAAGGTGAATTTTTTCTGTCTTGCTCTACAGAGAGGTTTTTGTGGCTCTTTTTTAACTCGGTAGTCCTTTGTACAAGTAACAAGGAATACAGGTGCTATTAAATGCATATCTAAGATTGGTGTCCTGCATATTACCTGCAAGTCCCTTTCTTCCTGATGCAAAACTGTGTTTCCTTGTTTAATGTGCATTACAAGCAACCTCCTTCTGGGCCTTAACTGGGTGCTATTACTTGGACAGAGTCGTCAAGGCTAAATATGGTCTCTCTTGCCAGATGGTTCTGCAGATATTAACCGGAATCCTTGCTACACTGGTACCCATAACTGTGACACCAATGCCGTGTGCCGTCCAGGAGCTGGAAATCGTTTCTCCTGTGAATGTTCGATTGGCTTCCGTGGGGATGGAAACGTTTGTTATGGTATCCGAACGCTTCCTTTTGTTGTGAAATGAAAGCTAATGTAGAACTTATTTTCCTTGGGGCATATTGACCTTCAGGACTAGCCATTCCAGCAAAATGAACTGCCCTGAGAGGCTGGTTTTAAGGTTAGAGGGTTGCTGGGCTACCTGGTGTTTCTCAATAATCCAAGTAAGCAAGTTTGACTGTCTTGGAGAGTATGTTTTCCTAGCTGGCAAAGCATCTTTCCCACCCAGTTTGTCTTTTTATAAAACGTGTGAGAACTTAGTTGAGAGAAATTTACTGTAATTCAAGTTCTGGTTAAAATGAGTCAACTAGGTTAGAAGTTCTCAAGGGGGATGAGAAATAGGAAATGCACATGTGGACAGAGCACAGATTAGAGCAAGTCATAGCAATAATCTTTTTCATGATCTGCTTTGGAAATCATTTTCTTTTCAAAAAGGCTCATATTTCCCAGTTCTGCCTAGCTGTGTATTCTTAGTGTATTTGGGTTTTGCCTTGTAATCAAATCACAGCTCTAATACTCACTTTCAAGAAGTTAAAGTGCTTGTTAATGAGATGTGTCATCCCTATCACCTAAAGAAGTTTTGGGGCTTTTTTTAAACCCAAAGCACAACTCTCAACCCTTCAATCAACTTGCAAATGAAAACAACAGCATCACACTGTCCCTTCCAGTCCTCTGATGCTGTGATTGGGGCAACCCTGGATTAGAGATGTATATAGATAATGAAAGGGGAATCCTTCCTTTCCTAGAGTTCATGCTCCCCCAGTAGTTATCATTGCTTCTGATCACCTAAGGCTGCATTTTCCTCGGCTCCTCTTTCCTCTCCAGTTTCCTGCACCTTCTCCTTACTGCTCCATGATAGAACTTCTTCCAGTTTGTTTTCTTCTTTTTGGTGCAGATCAGCTGAGGACACAGTTATCTCAAAACTTTTTTTCAGGTTATTAATATCTCTTAAGAGGTATGGTCTATCGAAGATGTGGCTTAAGTACAGAAGACTTCTATTAATCAATAGTTCCCCAGTTTCTGGTTTTCTGGCATGCATATTAAATGCATCTTTGTAATAACCAAAATCCTTTTAATATACTAGATATTGATGAGTGCTTGGAGCAGCCAGGGCTGTGTGGCAGCAATGCAGACTGCAGCAACCAGCCGGGAACTTACCGCTGCGAGTGTGTCCAGGGATACCGGTTTGCAGCAGATGGGCGGACTTGTGTTGGTGAGTTTCATAGTTCTTAAAAGCATTGCCCACCAGCCTTGGGCTCTGATTCATCTCACAGGGACAGTGCTTCACGATCTGTGCTGACTTCTAATGTGAGTGGAATTCTGGAGTTTGTGCTGCAGCTTCTGATTACTGGCTTTTTCTGCGTTTTCTGAGTAGTGTGCTTTTGGCTTTTTGGGGGTTTATGTTTTGTTTCTTATGTCTAATCCAGAGTTCAATTTAACGGATGAGATTTTAGTTACAGGTTCATCCCTTGGACAAGATAATACACAGTTCTAAATCAGTGTGTCTTGGCCATTGCAGACTTATTCTGAAGTGATAATTTATCATGATAAAAAGGAATTGTATCTGCAGATCATTTGACTGTTAAAATCTTTGAGACTTGGCTCTTTAGTTCATTTAAATGAACCATTACATACCAAATTCAGTAGTTGTCACTGAACTAGTTTATTTTTCTGTAATTTAAGAACTTTTTTCTGGAGGAAGCCTGAGTTATTCTGTATTTGCTAGACTAAGGTTGTCCTAACAAGGAATATCTTTTTCCGTTTGCCCCATTTTTCACTCAAGTTGTAGGAATTCCTTTTGGAAAAAGGAATCCACAAATGGTAGATAGAACAGAAGATGATGGTAAATAACAGGTAAAAGAGGAGTAATGACTCTACTTCTAGAGCTGCAACTGTCAGGATAGGATAGAGATTAGATTTTTTTTTTTTTGTTTGAATTTTATCTTTGCAACCTGACAGTAATTCTGTACCAACAAAACCTATACTCATTCTTCCAGTATGTCTGGAAGTTCCTCTTTCTTTTGGAAAAAAGTGATAACAGTTGAGGATTTTTTGCTTCTGTTGTTACTACAACTGTTGTGGTGGAAGCTTAGTTATGCTTTGATCAGCTAATGCCTCCAGGTTGTTGCTCATTGTAGCCAAGACTGCCCTTCAGCTAAGACTGAGGAGCCTTCATCTTACAGCAGAGAGTTGCATTCCTTTCCTTGAGTTTGTGACTTTGCATGCTGTATATTACACTCCATCACAAGCCAAATTTGTCTGCTCCAGTAAGAATTACAATTCATGTCTGTTCCCCAAGTCACAGCGAACCCTAAGCCTCCCTTTGTTGCAGAACAGTCAGGAAAAGTAGCTTCTTCTACCAAGGCCACTGGAAGGGATAGGGTGAGATGTGGAAGAGCAGCTTTATGCTCCTTCTGTTATGTCCAACACTGCACTTTTGTGACTTGGACCTGAAAGGGAACATTCTTCCCTCCACACATGACCTCACCAGCTTCACTCTATCACTTTCCCATGAAGCTGATGTTCCACTTTTAGCAAGTGCTAAGTAATTCCTTGCCCAGCTTGAAGGATTTCAGTTTGATCCCTTCCTTCAACCAAAACCAAATTGCGTTTTTAAGGCAGAAGAGAAGGAAAATAGACTCTAGTTTCCCAACAGATTGGAAATGAATGTCATGGTGATCTTTTCACAGCAGTATGTTTTGTAACCTACAGACAATTTGAGCCCCAGAAGGGGCAATAGCAACTCTCTTTTTACGAGTTGCTCAGGGATAACATTTCTGACTCAGCTTTTTTGGAACTGGCATTTTTTTTCATACTAGCTGCGTGATTCACTGGGTAGCTTTAGAAGAGAGTTGTAAATAAATCTTGTTCTCCAATTTGTTGGATGAGAAACAGAAGGACTTGGGGACTTCCTTTGAGCTCCAACTCTTACCTTATGCATTTATAATGCTGTTCTTAATGAACTGTTTTTTAATCTAAAACTTACTTCATCGAACAAAAATAATAATGATTCTAACAATGAAGTCATTTCCTCCAGAGAAACAGAAAAAAATTAGTGTTTTCAGATATGGCTCTGATAAACGATTTTTGTTATTTCCCTGCCGACACTGTGGTAGTTTCCATCTGTGTACTGTGGTGAAAGGAATGCTGTAGAGTCTTGTCTTGTCCCCCTGTCAACTCCTTGTGATAATTGTGTAAAGAGAGCCTTAGTGTTACAGCAGCTGGAAGTCTGTTCCTAGATGTACACACTGGACACCCTATTTTCAGGCCCAAAATTTTTGTAGTGTTTTACCACTTCCTATTTCAAGTACCATGGTTTCCTTTCCTGTTCTCTGACTTAACAGGTAAGCATAGGCAGAGGTCCAGCAGCTCCCTGAAACAACTTGTGTGCAAAGGAGTGCAGTGTCTTCAGAGTCACTGCTGTCAGTATGAGAGAGTTATGAAAAGCTGCAGGGTCTGGTCCTAGATCTCTCCAGTAGTTGACAAATGTTTGTCTCCCATTGAGTGAGTCACAGCTCCTATTTGTTGCCAAGTGACAGCAGCCCTGGGTCAGTGCTAGGTTAGTGTAGCAGGTCATCCAACTAATTCCCAGTGCAGTGAACTGGCCACTTAGCTAACATGTGAGGTAGCTCTATGAGATGCCTTGCATTTCTTCATTCAGGACTCCTTTTCATAAACAAAGCTGGTATGGATATTAGGATCTGTCACTATGGTAGCCTTTCTGCTCCATTCTATATCAACAAGCACCTGTGAGGTGCTGAGGACAGACGATTCATTGTAAAACATTAATAAGATTTAACACCAGTGAGAGGGGAGATTTCAGGAAAAAAAAATCCCAACCCCCAGTGCAAAAAACCCTCAGTCTCTTGTTTCCCTTCTCTTCTGTAATCTTTCACAGATGTTATTCTCTCATATGAACTTACTATGAGGCTTAGACTTTGTCAAGGAAAGTTCAGATTTTTATCTCCTCTCTTACACATTTAACCTGCAGCTGTCGAGTATGTGGTAAACCACTGCCAGATGGGCACACACAACTGTGACATTCCTCAGCGTGCTCAGTGTGTGTACACCGGAGGGTCTGCCTACGTCTGCACCTGCCTCCCTGGCTTCTCCGGAGATGGGCGTGCCTGTGAGGGTGGGTAGCAACATTAAATGTAGCTCTTCTTTGCACGGCTGGGCTTTTCTTTGCCGTCTCCTATACTTACTTTTCATTTCAAGTAGTAAATTTTGTAGTTTAAGTCCCTCAGGCAGGATTTTTTATTAAGCATTTCTCTTTTCCTCCCCTCACTTTTGAATTTGTGCTTTAATATTTGGTCTAAAGAAGGTCCAAGATGAGATAAATGCAGAAATTGCATTTGTTGCAGCTGCAGACCTTTGTCTGCTGCAACTGTCTGCACTGTATTGGTTTAAATTACTAAGGTGGTGACACAAAATGCTCAGACTATGTAAAAAAATTGACATTCTGTTTCATGTCAGTCTGAGTGCAGTGGAGGAGCAGCTTTACCCAACTGCATGTGGGAAACATGGCTAGCCAAATCCTACTTCTCTTGCTGTGTTAAGTCATTTCTTTGGGAAATATGGACATATATGTCTAAAATACTGTGTGAGTTAATAATGTCTGTTACCCTTTGGAATAGGAGAATGCTGAGATACAGAACCTAAAATACAGCCATGCTTCCCCCCGGCCCCTATTTTTTTTCTCCTTTGCGTTTCTGTACTAGATGTACTTCGAAAGAGCTGTCTGTATGTCTAATCAGATACCCTAAAATAAGAGCCTAAAAATGTGGCAGGTTTGTACTTTATGTCATCACTCTGATTTGTCCATCAGAAGGAACAGTCACCTGAGATTGATCTTCTCTTTTACAGATGTAGATGAATGTCAACAGGGCCACTGTCATCCAGATGCTTTCTGCTACAACACTCCTGGGTCCTTCAGCTGCCACTGTAAGGCAGGTTATCGTGGGGATGGTTTCCGATGTGTGTTAGGAGGTAAAATTCTATAGTTCTTGGAAGTTGGACCAGAAATATAATTTGGGATTTGGAGGATATATATCTTAATTTGGTTCCCTTCTGGAACAAAGTGTCTACTGACACACTGGTGTCTTTATTCTTCTTGAGTCTTTCAAGTTTAATACTTGACCAAGCTTTTGTCAAAACTTGTATCTTGACTGCTATCACTTTTTCATGATATCCTGTAAAATATCCCATTTTACGTTTTGTTTATTCTATTCTCAGCAGTTTTCAACCCCAAGCCGATACTATCTTTTGAATTTGCCTTGTGTAAAGGTTTCACTGTGGTGATGATTTGGTTTGCATACTCAGTAATCACATACCATAAAACATCAGGAATTGTTGGCAATGCAAATGAATGCAATACTTAGAGGAGAAAAGTGAAAAATCAGACCAAAGTCATGAGGCTGTTGTCTGCAGTGAGATCTAGATGCCTTCATGCCACATACATCCTGTGGTCTAGAAAGACTACAGTTTCCAGCTGGCACTTACTTGTTTCTGTATTTATCCAGCTTATTCTCTATGCAGGAGATTGTCCTTTACCCTCATACTTCTGTTTCTCTATTGTACTTTGAGGCTTGAAGTATAAAACTCATCTTGAAGATATGCTTAAAAAAAGAAGAAGAAAGAAAGAAAGGAACAATGGAGCACATAGTAGCATTTTTATTTTAGTTTTATTCAACAGCATGGCAAACCTATGGGCCAGCACTCAGGTTTTGTAGAATGGTGAATGCTTTCATCCAGGAAATAAAGCCTGCCTACTCGTTACATTCAAACCCAATTCTTCTTCCTCTAAGATTCTTGCTGTTGGGCATTTCTCTACAGACTGAAACTCAAACTGTGCAGTCATGAGTAACAAGAATATCCTAGGGCCAAAAGGAAAGAAAGGCTTTGGGGGTTTTGGTTGGGTTGGTTTGGGTTTTTTTTAATAGTGGACGTGTTTGCTTAGAAGTGCTTGTCTGTATGGCATGATATTATTACCTGAAATTTAAATATTTTTATTTTGCCTCTATATTCACTAATTCTGAATTTCAATTTTTTTTTTCACAACTGGATGCTCGGTTTTTAAAACCAAAAGGCAAAGGATTGTACAGAGGAAAGAAAAAAAAATCATGAAGTTGTTTCTAGTTTTAGATCATATTTACATGACTTCACCATGTGCACAGTAATACGTCATGTGAAATCACCCAGTGCTTGTAGATTTTTTATATCATAGGGAAATTGTAGGAGGTTTTGAAGTGTTTAATTATGAGGCCTAGCTTTTGCCACTTCGTCAGTCTTTTAATATAATTTTTAACAAACATTTCATGCATGATCACCCATGCATATTTTCATTTTAGTGCTGGAATAATGAAGAACAACCTGGTGTTTATGACCTGTGTCAAAATATTTAGCTAACTATGCAGCTGATAAAAACAGAATTATTTCTCCTAAAGGAGAAACTTGCTGCGAATAATTTGAAACAAATCAAACCTTAAAGCTTCCAGTTCTTCAGGCAGAATTATAGAGGCGAAAGCATTGCTTTCACATCTGCTGCATGGCCTTTGTAGATGAAACGGGTGGTTTGGTAGACTGAAATTTGAAATCAACCAATTAACTTTATTACAAGGACACAATTTCTTCAGAGTATATGTGATGACTTACTTAAGTGGGGGTTTTTTTGTGTTATTCTTAACACCTTTTCTTATGCAGTGGTTAGTGTGTCTACTAAACTGCTAAGCACACAGTATTATTTGGTAATAACTTTATTTCCTACTTATCCTGTACACTTCTTCACTTTCTGTACTCAACACAATAGTGTCTTGAATGGGGATCTTTCCATGTCACAATTTTAATAGTAGTAACAAAATATTTTTAAGCATTTTGTATCTACTGTTTTAGTGGGTGGAGATCTGCCAGGTTTTGTTAGTCTTCATATATGCCTTACTGATTTTTTTCTTTTTATACTGTTTTGTGTTAGTAGTAGAAGACAGGCTTTTAGAAACACTTGTATCTATTATCTCTGCTCATTAAGTGTTCTGAGCAGAAAAATAAATCTGTGTAGATAAGAAATCTCACTTTTGCTGAATTGTGACTGAAATATCTCTGTTATCTCTGTTGCTCAGCCAGTCTGCAGCAATGGCAATGTTTACAACTTGCCAACTGCTCCCTTCTTAGAGTTAATAGAACAATAGCTGCCCTTGGGGTGTTATCTGTTGCTAAAGCTTTAGTGCTTCTAGAATGGATAGATCCATCAGTTAATAATTTCCAGGAGGCAGGAACACACTCTACTTTCTGAAACCTCACGAAAGTAATTTAGTTTACTCTAGCACTCGATTTGTTAAGTGAGTTGCTTTGGAATGGAGATTGCAGAGGAGGTTGAATTGTGTTCAGCTGTAATTAGAGACCCTTTCTTCCCCTTTTTACCCACTAAGATTTTTATCTAATAAGCCTTAGTGTAGTAACTGAAGTTTTTCCTGCTTGTTAACGGCATGGAGAGTTTCATTCATCTGGATACTCGGTTCTTTTTTCTGTTTTCTGTTCTGACCCATGTGCTAAATTACTTGCTTGTTTGGTGTCTTTATTATTATGTGAAACCTACTGTTAAATCCCAGTGGTAACTCTTGAAACAAGTAGGCTAACAAGAAAAATGGATTTGAGTCACACACAAGGGAATGTCTGTAGGAGTGGACCAGCAGGATAATGAAAGAGTTAATGATGTTGGAATGTCCTGCTGCTCCCAGCTATTAAGAAAGTCTGTACTTCATTATTTCCTCACGCTTCATTTTTCCATTTCAAAAAAACCAGATGTCTGAGTGTTTCTACTCCTACAGACCCCAGACACTGTTTACTAAACAGAAACAAGCCTAAGTTCTTGGAACTAGGAACTGTTAAGAGCTATTCTCTGATCATCTGTGTGCAACTGGTTTCACATGAGAAACACACTTACCAGGACGAAACTGTGAGGAATTACAAAGGAAAATGAAGGGACAAAGGGAAGCATTTTCATTTGGTTTTTTAATTTTTTTTTCTCCAGCATCTCGGGACAGCAATTAAAAATGTCAATATAAGTCTTTGGAGAAGAGAAGTCCATACATCTCAGTTTCTCATCCTTTTACTCAGCTTCCATCTTTTTTAAGAAAAGTCCTTAAATAATTTTTTGCAGTGTTGCTACCATGGTATTCCTCTATGACTAAAAAATACCTTGAATATTTGTATATGGCTTTAGTTTGTTGTTTTTCTCCATTCTGTTTCTTTCTTCACATATATGATAAATGTGTACATATATGTTTTTCATGTCATATTTCCATATTCATGCTACTTCCATTTTCATTTTTACAAATTCCGTAACATATTTCAGTGACTTTTAAATTCCAGATTGCTACTGGTAATTCATGGATCAACTGAAAAAAAAAAAGTTTTAAACACATCAAATACAAATTGATTCTTCTGAGGGAGAATATACATCTTGCTGAAGTTCAGGATGCACCATTCTAAGTATCTAGTCTGACCTGTACTGTGTTCCACAGGACACAAATTCTTTATCACACCTTTGATCTCTGTTCTGCTCTATAGCTTCTACCTTAGGAGCATTTTTCTGAACACTTATCCAATTTTTCACTGTTCTTTTGAACTGTGGTTACCAGAGCTGGACACAGTATTTCTTGAATCATCTGCCCAGCCTCATTTTCTTCTCTATGCCTGTATATTCCCTGTCTATATGCTGAATTCTTATTTATATCCTCTCACAATCCCTACAGAACTGAGCTGTGATCTGCTGATAGCTTTATCGGATTGTAGTTCAACAATAAATCTATCTTTAGAGGCTTGTCTACACAGGGTATTCCAAGAAGTGTAACTTTACATTTACATCCTGTCCTTCTCATGTTTTGTGGTCTGTTTCACTTCCACAAATGATGCAACCTATGGTTGTGTATCTTCTTCTGGAATCCAAATGATGGAATTAGATTTCTTAATAAGGAAACTTCAAACCAAGAGTAAGGTAATATGGGAATTTACTAAAGTTACCACTACTTTATGACATTTGACTACTGACTCGGATTATTTCTTTCAGTTTTTAATTATTTGTGAAATTAAGTGCTTAGTTTTGAAAATGATACTGTTCTGTGGGCATAAGTAGAGCACCCTAGGAAAACACAAAGCTATCAGGTCAGAGTATTACCTTCAGCAGTCAAGCATCAACTGCACCAAAGCCCAGTGAGGAGGGATTTTACTTAATTTTACAGCAAATGCTGGTTGGTAATGTTTAAATGCATACATTGAAAAATACTGTGACTTGATCCTGCTGTTAATGAAAGGCTGATGTCACCCCTGCTTTCTTTCACCACCAAAGATTACCTAGGTCCTGCTTTTACTGCTTGTTTCATCTCTGGCAGAATGAATTAATCCTGGTGTATACCATTTTTACCAATATTGGCATGATCATTTGCCTTGGCTTTCAAATGTGTGCTTCAAGAATGGTAAGAACCTCCTGAAAATCAGGGCTGGTTATCCCTGGATATGGAACCTTGAAAGAGGCACAGCTTGTTTTCCATTTGCTACAATTAGGTGCAGTAGTAGATGTAACAGCACCGTTACACCAGGTAGGTGTTATTTGCTCTTGGCACTACCAGTTGCATTTAATGGACTTTTGCTTCATGCCAATCACGAGATCAGAGGACTCTCCTAATGGTAATTGTTCTGTATCTTTCAAGAGTCTTGACTGGATGAAATATTACAGTATTTGTGTTAAAGGCAGGATTACTAAGAAACCACATTTAGGCTGCTGTAGTGAAGGAAATTTACTGGCTCTTGGGTTTGTGTCTGGATGCTGGCTTACAAAGTAGCCCTTGTACTACCTAAATATGTGCGTTTCTTGTTACCTCTTTTGTCTAAATTGTGCTGTGTAGATCATCAAGGCAAGAAATGTGCTTTATTTGTTGTGTCAATCTCATCTTTCAAACTGTCATAGCTAGACTAATTTGAGAGAGTTAATTAATGTAATTTAAAACCTGCAAAATCCGAGCATCTTCTCTTAACCTTGCCGAGTAAAAGGTATGACACTGTGAGCAGTGTAAGCAGGCTATTTATCCCAACCACTGTCATCTGTACCCAAGATTATTGTGCCTTCATTGTTGCATAGGCTACAACACTGAACTGAGTTTCAACTCACAGTTCTTCAGGCGCCTCTAAACTGTAAGCATAGTAATCCTGGTCATGATTCAGAGATAAGGAGAAAAAAATGGAGAATGGATTCCAAGTGATTGGTTGAACTGTACTTTATTTTAGTGACTTGTTTGGTTTATAAGTTTTGATGTTGGTTGAATTCATATTAGGGAGTCAAAACAAAATGTTAAAAGACAGGTTAAAATGATTGAGTCAGCACAGATGAACACAGTAACACTGGCTTTATTTTCAGAACGTCTGTTTAACATAGATTAATTATTGTACTTGATACTGTTAATAAAGTGATCACTAATAGAAGGGATTTTCATGAGCAAAGAAGTAGTGAAATACAGTTATTCCTAAAAGTGAGTGACAATAGGGTATTTGCAAATATTTTTATGCAAGTAAAAATTCAGCATTGATGGGTTTTTTATAAAGGAACCAATCATATGCTCTGCCTTCTAGAAATTCAGTACTAATTTTGAAAACTATTTTGTTTGACAAGTCTCTTGACTTTAGTGTTGCTGGCTGCATAAACAGACCATTTGTGAGATTGGCCTTGATCATTACAAGATAAGTTCTCTTCAAAAATAAAATCGTAATTCCTGTATAAAATCTGCAGGTATTAATGTGAACATTGTCTTGAAATTAGAACAGATATTGTTATTTCAAGTTACCAATAACACTAATATATTTTACGTGTAACCACTGGGTCCTCTCTGGGGGTGTACACACCCTCCTTTCCATAATTCATATAGAATATTGATTGAAAAATTGTAACCTCTTGGTATATACCCTAATTTTATGAGTTTCCAATAGGAAGAAGAAAACTACCAGCTTCTACCTTTGTTTTCTAAATCCTACTGAGAAGTTAATAGTGTTTCTCAAAGCTGATAGGAATGCAATTATGAATTTCTTTCTGCACTGGACAAAAATGGAGGGGGGGTGGGGATAGTTTACCAATACTCTGTGTTCCCCCTGCTTTCCCCTGTGAGCAGTGCACATGAGAGTTTAGAATTATAAAAACTCTGGCAAAACCATCTGTTTCCTGCAGTCGATATTTCTTTTACCTGCATATTGCACAGTACACTGAATACATAAAAACAAAATTTGAGACAGATAATGGAAGCTTTCCCACAGGGCCTGGTTTTGTAGGTTGATTCAAGGCTCTCCACCACCCACATTAAAACTGATGCCAAATATTCCAGTTGTTCAGTGAGTTGTTCTCCAGTCATTTATATTTCTCTAATTGTGTCCAGGTGCAGGAAACTTGTCCAAAGCTTTTGCTTGCATAACTAGTTTAAATAATAATAAAACTTCCCTTATTTTTTGATTTTGTGTGATTTACACCACAACAGTTTGTAGATGCATGGAATTAGCTTTTTGCTCAGCTGGGTTTTGTCTAGTCTGAGCCACACAAAACTAATGTTGTCCACCCGGCAATGTAAAAATAAGGAAAGGACTAAATGGAAGTGTGATGTTAAAGACTCTTAGGCAGTTTGTGCTAAGTATTTCTAAATGTCTGTAGAAATCATTGACAGGAAAAACATATTCTCCTGTAATTACATCTTTCTCTCCCAGGGGTCTCAAGTGTATGGTAAAATTGAGAAGGAACTGTATTATTTTTATTGTATTTTCTCAATTTCATTATGTTGTTCAGCTTCTAGAAGATATATTGATCCAGATGACTTTCCCTACTGCATGACAGATAATATAATAAGGTGTATATTTTAGTTCAGACTATTTTGTAAAGTTGAAACATAAAGAGCCAGATCCCTGAATATCCTGATAATCTGAAAAGTTTCTTTCCTCTGTAGTCTTTACAGTAATATATGTGCATGTGGTGTAGCCAATGTGCGTGGTATGTTCCTCTGTGCTTCACCAGGGAGTAGACAACTTGTCCCTGCAATTCTTTTCTTAGATCCAGAAGAATCAAAAGAGTGCTCAAACTTCATAACTGAACTTTGAAAACCTAATATACATCATAGCAGTGAGTTGCTTCACTTCCTAAGATCTGTAGAAAATTTGGCATCTGCCTCATGTTGTGGTATTCTCTTGTGGCTTTGAAGGGAATCTTGTCTTTTAGCATCACAAAAAAGCCTTCAGCAGCTGTAGGGTCTGTCTAATTAGTCACATTTTAAAGCCCATGGATAATTGCCAATGAGTAGACATCAGGTTTTAAAGTCAGACAGAATGTTCTTGCTCGTCTGCTTCAAGGAGAGCAACTGCGTTTTCCAGCTTCTGTTTATGACCCTTCAATGAAGGAAGATGCAGGGGCCCTGTTTGTTCTCTTTTAAACCAGACAGTGAAAGATAAAATAAGTTTGAGGCAAATGCATCACACTTACGTAAGGCAGACTCATTGAAGCTGTTCTGAAGTCATATGCCTTCAAGGTTTGTGACAGTGTCATGTTCCACTAGAGGTAAGAATTCTTGTGTATGGGTTGTCAGCATATGTTAACTGTTAATAGACTGTGGTTACTAGCTAAAACAGAAATATTCACCGTGGTTTGTTTTGTTCTGTTGGTTTTTTTTTTGCCAGAAGTAGAAAAGACCAAATGCCAGCATGAACGAGAAGTAGCTCTTGGCAGTGGGGGTGCTTTCTTCCCGAGGGATGGGAGAGTTGGTCACTTCATTCCCCAGTGTGATGATCATGGGAATTACCTACCCACTCAGTGCCATTCTAGCAGTGGATATTGCTGGTGTGTGGATAGGGATGGAAATGAGATTGATGGCACCAGAAGCGGTCCAGGAGTTCGACCACCATGTAAGTGGCTGAAGCAGTTGTTTCTTGTGGGTATCTCTCCACCCAAGTGCACTGTCTCCCAAATATGGGGCTTAGTTCTTCCCTGAGATACAGCACTGACTTGGAGCAGCAAAGATTTCTGCTCTTCCAGTGACAGTGTCTCGTGCCCTTCAGTGACTCCAACACACACTTTTCCTTCAGCCAGGGCGTCTGGATGGTTGTGGTAAGCTTCTGAATAAGAAGGTTTTCCAGTTTCTTCCTTGCCTTGAAATGGTGAGAGGCCCAGATAGCCTCTGCCCTCTGGGAGCTATAATAGCCAGCTTGCCTCAGAAAATGAAGGATGTTCCTTCCTACATGTTCCTCACTTCAGCTGCAAAATAAGATAGATTTTTCTAAACATTTGAAGGAAAGGGTAATTACAGAGCCAAACATGAGAAGACCTATTATGTCAATTGCTCCTTCTCTGTCAGCCAAGGGGAAAATTTCAGAAGCTTTCTGCATCTGAATATAGTTATTAATGTCTGCTTATAGGAGCTTCCTTCTAAGAACTCTGACTGTAATTGTGTCTCTGCAAATAATAAGGAGTCCTGTTGTGCTGTACAAGCTAATTTTTCCCCATCTGTTTCNATGGCACCAGAAGCGGTCCAGGAGTTCGACCACCATGTAAGTGGCTGAAGCAGTTGTTTCTTGTGGGTATCTCTCCACCCAAGTGCACTGTCTCCCAAATATGGGGCTTAGTTCTTCCCTGAGATGCAGCACTGACTTGGAGCAGCAAAGATTTCTGCTCTTCCAGTGACAGTGTCTCATGCCCTTCAGTGACTCCAACACACACTTTTCCTTCAGCCAGGGCGTCTGGATGGTTGTGGTAAGCTTCTGAATAAGAAGGTTTTCCAGTTTCTTCCTTGCCTTGAAATGGTGAGAGGCCCAGATAGCCTCTGCCCTCTGGGAGCTATAATAGCCAGCTTGCCTCAGAAAATGAAGGATGTTCCTTCCTACATGTTCCTCACTTCAGCTGCAAAATAAGATAGATTTTTCTAAACATTTGAAGGAAAGGGTAATTACAGAGCCAAACATGAGAAGACCTATTATGTCAATTGCTCCTTCTCTGTCAGCCAAGGGGAAAATTTCAGAAGCTTTCTGCATCTGATTATAGTTATTAATGTCTGCTTATAGGAGCTTCCTTTTAAGAACTCTGACTGTAATTGTGTCTCTGCAAATAATGAGTCCTGTTGTGCTGTACAAGCTAATTTTTCCCCATCTGTTTCCTTCTCCATTAACAAGGTCTGAGCACCGCTGCTCCTCCTGTTGTTATTGGGCCCTCTGTTCGACCAGATACGGTACCTCTGCCACCAGGAACGCACTTGCTCTTTGCCCAAAGTGGTAAAATTGAACATGTTCCACTAGAGGGAAACAATATGAAGAAAAATGGTGCAAAAGCACTCTTGCATATTCCAGTAAGTAACTTAGTATACAAAGTCCATGTTTTTTAGAAGGTTCCTGACAAAGGTGAAAGCTACTGTTTGTCTGCACACATTGATGATTTAAGTTGAAAACTCAATTTTTACTCTTCATTAAAATTTCGGTATCCCATCAATTTGTCACTGAAAATCCCTGATCTGACTAGTCAAAAATCTTAAACCTAAGCTACAGAAAAAAAAAAATTATTTCCCTTTAAAGAATGGCTCACAATAGTTCACAAGACAAAAATCTTATCTCACATGCCTCCAGCAGCTCTTCATAGAAACTCCTTTCTATTCACGCTTCTATTGACTCGCTGACTTTGGAGCAAAAGTTTAGGAGACCTACAATAGCAGTACGCGGAGAGGTTTTTTGTCCATTCCTGCTCCCTCAAAGTTTTTTCCTAAGTATTAATCTATTCCTGGTTTTTTCAGTCAGTTGTCTGCACTTCTTGGCTACACATACATTTTTCTTTCTTCTTTTTTTTTTGCTTCCTTCCCCATGTGTAGGCCCAGTGGGTGGTAGATCTTTTTCCCATGCTTCTTACTACCGTCTTGAGAATCCTTTTTCCTAAAAAATTAATCTGATGCTGAGAACCCTTTTTTTCCACCACCTGTGTCACATGACAGCCCTTTTCGCTGGCAGTTTCATCACATTCATTTGTTTTGCCTGAGGCCTAGGATTTCTGTTTTCATTCCAGTGTTACTTTATTTATAATAGATGGCAATATCAAGTAGCGTGCTGACCTCTTTTTTTAAAATATATATTACACTGAGTACTTAGTAAATCAAATACTGGCTAAATTACACAGATTCACTTCAGTAAATAGCACCGTAAATTGCTGTGATGTAAAGGAAAAATGAAGGTTTTGTCCCTTATGTAAAATGTTGCTCCAATGGTGTAAAAACAGTAAAATGCTGTGTAAAAAATGGTGTAATAAGATTGAAAGAGACATGATTCTGAATACTTGTCACCTAGTCTCATTATTTACTAGATCTAGCTTTAATTAATTAATTAGAAGTATCTTCAGGAAAGAACTTCCAAGAAATAAGATGCAGTTTTTCCTTCAAACTTCCAATTAAAATGAAACTTTTAGTCTCTGCTAGCATCGTTGACTTCGTGTTGTCTGTGTTGTGTATTTACAAAGTGAAACCAGACGTGTTTAGATTGTTTTGCAGCCTACAGAATTGATGTACACTGATGAGTAAGTACATCTGTTTTAATTCATGGGTTTGGAATCTTTCTAAGAAGCTCTGTTGCAAAAGCAGCAACAGTGATAGCCTTGGGAATCCATGTAAAACTATTGCTTTACCCTAAGTCTCTTTGATTTGCCTGGAAGAGGGAGTTTGAACTCTAAACTCAAGCTTTAATCTTCTTTCTGCCTGAAAAGTTGCATATAAATGTTTCTTGTTGCTGAGAATGTTCTTTCCACCAGAATGATTTATGTAGTACTTGTTCAAGCTAACTTTTATTTTAAAACCTTACTTGGCTAGAACTTTTTAGTGTCAAATGGTGCTACATAGGAAGTGAAGTCATAACGCATTACTTAGATGTCAGTGCAAGTCAGATTTGGTAGAAGTCATTATTCCCCCTTAAAGGGAAAAAATGAGAGGAAAAAATTACCTGAAGGTGTAACACAGTAAAATGTCAACACAAACTTTCTTCAGATGGATATGCAGGTGAAGTTGGAGAAGTCAGACAAACTGTTGAGTACTAGTACCTCCAATGCTTCTTTGAAATAATGGTGAATGAAGTCTACTAGTTAAAAGGGACTTTTAACTAAAAGTATTTTTCTAAGATATTTGACAATGACTGTCACCTATTGTTTTCTTGACCTCTCCTCCCCATCTCCGGCCTTTCCTCAAGAGTTTTGTTTTTTCAGGCTTGAGACTTAAAACTCTAAGTAGTGCTGCTGCTAAATAATTGTTGTTTATCTTAAGCTGATCTAACTTGCTTGTTGTCCAACAGGAGAAAGTTGTGATTGGAGTTGCTTATGACTGTGTGGACAAGATAGTTTATTGGACAGACATCAGTGGCCCTTCGATCAGCAGGGCCAGCCTGCATGGTGGGGAGCCAACAACCATAATCAAAACAGGTAACAGCACAAAATTCTTTCTCTTGCTGCTCCCTAGGAATGGTATTAGACCTAAATTTAGTCATATGTACTTCCTAGGTGTTGCCTGAGCTGAATAAGAGTTGTGTTTATATATTAGCATGGAATACCATCGAAGGGTGTCTTTGATTTTTTTGTTCTAGCAAGCAAGGTAGGTGCTGGATAGCTGAGATTTTGTTAAATGTAGTACTTTTTTTCTCTCCTGAGCTCTGCCTGTCAGCTGCCTGCTCTGCAGAGAAAGGACTGGTGAGCACGGAGGCTGAAGAGAACTCCTGCTCTCTCTCCCTTGGCTTGGGGATCAAACAACTGAGAAGCTGTTAGAAACTATTTCAGCTGTGACTTTCCCACGGCTTCCACTCAAGTTGCAACACGGAAAGTAAAGCCACCTTGTTTGGTTTGTAGGCTTCGTAGTTGTTCAAGGATTTGAGAATTAGACTAGAACGTATTGTGGAGTTAGTGCTTATACAGTTTATATCTTGTTCTTACATTCTTTCCTTCAAGACTGCTGCTCACTGCAGTCCATATTCATTTTCATTAGAAGGGTTAAGTGCAAGCCCATGCATCTTGGATATTAAAACCTTTTATTGAGTGAAAAAGGCTAACGGGAAGGACAGGTTCAGAGAACAAAGTGAATGGTTGGGGGAGGTGTCATTAAAAAAAACAACCGCAAAAATAGCTGGAGGCATATTTTAAATACTAGCGTCCTCAGGATCCTAGAACACCTGCAAAGTAAAGATACTGGAAGAAGTCACCTTTGCCTTGAATCCTTTGCAGCCATTGTTACAAAAACTCATGAAATTATTTTAGAAAAATGATCAGCCAGTTATAAAACTTTACAATAAATTTGATTTAGTTTTCTTTGGATGTGTAGAGAATCACTGCCTGGATTTTGTGTTTTAGAATAGTCAGTTTATGGAGACTGCCTTCAGGCTCTTAGGGACAGCAGATAGATGGGGGTGACTTAGATCCTACCATTGTCCTAGAAAGGAAAAAGGAACAGCTTAAGGCCATCCCTAACCATTCCAGCAGTTATGGAACTTCATAGTTCTGTACCGCTTGATGGCTGAGGTATTTCATAAGGCTTCTTTTTTCATCCCAAAATATTTAATCTGAAAGGGACTCCAGCCTGTAGTGCAAGGACCTGCCTGTGCAACTTAGAAACTCTGCAGGGAAAAGATTTTTGCTTTGCACTATTAATGAATTTTTTTCAGAATCTGCACTTTTAAAAATGAGAGAAATTACTATTGCTAAAAGCTTTATATGGATATGAATGTCTGTCTAAAGAGAGTATGTGTAGGCATTAAAATTCTTGCAATGTATAAAATGTTGGAAAATAATTTGTGAAGGGTTTCAGCTGACTTTGATTATTTGAGATAATTCAAGATGCTTCAACGCCACATGGAAACCTCATGGGTTTTATCTGCCATAAAAAATATTGTATATATGAAGATATCTCATGAATTCTGTTATTCTGTTGTTTGCACAGGATGTGAATGCTTTTCCTGAAGAGACTGGGAGAGATCTTTGCACTTTACTTTTTGTATGTTAATGGGCATTTCAATAAGGATTCAGACCAAAATAATATTGAATATTCATCATTCAAAAAGATATCTTGTAGGCAGGCCAAAATCGAAACTTTAAAATTTAATGAAATAGGAAAATGCCTCCCCCTCAAAAGACTCCTGAGAATTTTTTGTTTTGTTTTGATCTTTGCCTTCTTCCTCCTGTGAGCTCCAGCTGCTTTCTTCAGTTTGTGTGTATTTTTGTGGGATGTACTTCATTTTTGGTTGGATTTTTTTAAAGCTCTTGTGATCCAAGTTGTGCTGCTTTGCAGAAACGCTATTTAGTTATGGAGCCCCATCCAGTTCTCCTTTATCCCTGCAGCTGTATAGGTTGTGGAGGCTTTCTCAGCTCTGCAGCTGTGGCAGTGGGTTGGGAAGGAGAGCATTCCTCTGTTGTACTTGCCTAAAGTCCTATCAGCTGTGCATGTCTGTGCAAACGTGCCCTCAGGGACAGAGCCTGCGACTGTATCGGGCCTGAGGACAATATAGCAGGAACATATTTGTGCCTCTGGAAAGACCGGTGATAAATGAAGCCTTTAAATATTCCCTTACCCTCCACTCCATGTGGGATAGTTTTTTCTGGCTCATTATCAGCCACACAGACGGGACATTTGCTTTAGACTTCAATAAATCTCCTAACATATAGCTGACAGAAGGAAATTGAAATAAGGAAACTAGTCAGGGAGCAGGGACTCCGGGGAGTCAGTGACAGCAAATCTTTTGCCTGCTGCTGTATTCTGTTTCCTAAAAGAGTCTGGGAGCTCCTCCATTACCATTTAGTCAGTAATCTTCTGATCCCAGAGACTGGGGACTGCTGCCGCCACCACCTCAAAATGAGGCCGCCCTCAGCAGACCCTGCCATTAGCAAGAAAAGAAGTAGGAACATTCCAGGGTCTAAAGTGTGTGTGAGGTGGCTTCTTGCAGACAACAGGTTTAGCTCTACAGAGGCGCTTAGAGAAATAAAGGTAGCGATGTGAAATCAGTAGAACTGAGTCAGTGTGCCCAAGAGCCCTCAGGAGCAGTAAAGAAATGCCTGATTAACATTTACTTTCTTGCCCACCACACCTCCCCTCTGGGCACGAGCTGTGAGTCAGAAACAATGAGATACATCTTGTTTGTTCCTTTCCACCTCTTCAGCAATTAATATAAATCTAAAATGTCATGTGTGCAGATTAAGTGGTAAATGTAATCCACTTGAGTGGGGGAGCAGAGGATGCTTACATTATTTTGTGCAACTCTTATTCACAGCAGCATCACAGTAGCAAATTCTAGCGAGCCCTACCCGATGTTCTGGGCCAAATGCCTTTTCTCCAGAAAGGTTGCTTGTGTCACATACTGTTTGTTTAATGGCTGTCAGCGAATAAACTTAGGAATTAAAAGAAGGCTAGCGCGCCACATTCCATCAGTGTGTGGATCAGCATTTGAAAGGTGCTTTTTTTTCAACAGCTGGCTGGTATGAAGGGTTACTTCCCCTCTTTTGGGGAGTGACAATGTACAATTCTTTTCTTTTGGAACTAAAATTGAACAGAAATGGATTTGGTTTTTTTTACTTGTCTTTGGCTTCCTTACGTTCCACACGGCCTGCCTGCTCTTTTTCAATGGAACCTTGAAAAAAGCAGAGCAGTTTCTCATAGTCGCTGAATTAAACTTTAGGAATTTTTTTCTGCATCCTGCATCCAAGTTAGAAATTACTAATGCTAAAGCAGTAAGGTCATTATCTGCTATTTCCTGTTGCCTTTGGAACAACTAACTGTCCAAGAAAAACTGTGTGCATACAGTGCTAGAATGTGTTCCAAAAAGAATTGCTCTGCAAAAACAAAGAACTAGGTCTAGATTGCATCAGTTAGTTAATGTCATTGTCTCTAGTGTTTGGAGTTTGATTTTTTTTTTAATTGCTGCATCAGGTAAACTTAGCATAAATTCAGTTTTCAGAGGGATGCCATGTATGCCAGTACTAAACAGGGAGAAATATTAAGGGTTATAAAATCCATTTTACAGCCTTCTAAGGAGGGTAGAATAGGATTCTGACACTATCTGCTGTTCATTCCTCTGTTATCAGCTCTTTCTATGTCTGCCCCTTCAAGTAGAGTTTCTATGTGTGGCAAGTTTGTTCCGTATGGAACTTTTCATTCTATGTCTTTATGAGAGTTTTGTGTATTTAAACTTTGAGGTAAAATGCGTGTTCCTCTTCCAAGTGATATAAAGTAGCATTTGTTGAACCACAGCCAGAACATTGAAGAAAACTTATCTTAGTTAAAGTTTATCCTTATGAGGCTGACACAGTGTATTGGGAATAAATATAATGCCTAGGAATGTTTTTCTCTGTTCTCCTGCAGACTTGGGAAGCCCTGAAGGAATAGCTGTAGATCACCTAGGTCGCAATATCTTCTGGACTGACTCTCAACTGGATAGAATAGAAGTGGCCAGGCTGGATGGGCGCCAGCGTCGCATCCTGTTTGACACTGGTTTGGTGAACCCCAGAGCAATAGTTGTGGATCCTGTGAGAGGGTATGGATGTGTTGTCAAGAGATATGTGTGAAGCTCAATTATTTAACTGACTGAGGAGGGACCTGTGTTCCATGCAGAACCCCTCAGAGGGACTTCCATCTTATAGTAGATCGTGTGTGTGTTGAGGAGTAAACAACAAAGATACCATTGAGAGGCCATACAAATTCTCAGGCACAGAATGTACATCCAAGCGAAAAAAAACCCACCAAAAAAATGGCTATTAATAGAAAAACATCAGAGAGTTAATGGCCTTCTCTGGGGACCTCCCCTGGGGATAAACTACTCTGATTCCATTGGGTGTTGCTTATTTGGTACACTGAAAAGAAAAATATAGTTTCAAATAAATCCCAAATGTATGCCAAATGTTCTTGCTTTAGAGCAGACATGATGGGAAGTGAGATGAAGAACTCAAAATGCAGGTGTACATTTTGAATGGCCCTTTTGGCTGGCATCTTGATCATAAGCTAAACAATGTAGAGAAAGGATTTCTTCTTATGTCTGTGCTTGCTCCTTTTTAAATGGAAGTATATTTGCTACATTTTTACTATACTTTTTACTTTTATATGGAAGTGCAATATAGCCCTTCTTATTTATCTAAATGATTTAGGGGCTGTGTGTTACTTTTGTGTTCTTAGCGTTTTCTTAATTACACCAATCTTTTGAGATAAGTCCCTGTTTTAACTCTTGCCTTTTTCTTCTTCCTAAGAAACTTGTACTGGACTGACTGGAACAGAGAAGCTCCTAAAATTGAAACTTCATACATGGATGGCACAAACAGAAGAATTCTTGTTAAAGATGATCTTGGGTTACCAAATGGACTGACATTTGATCCTTACTCCTCAATGCTGTGCTGGGTAGATGCAGGTAAAGAGGGGCTAAAATGTTTCTTCATAATAGTAGTAGTGTAAGCGTGTCCAATCCCAAAATTATGCACAGCCATAGCTTTTGGCTTTAATGATTTATTCATTGCTATTCACATGAGACTGTGTGCAAGCTGAAGAGTTTCAGTTCTGATCACAAAACTTTCTAGGAATGCAACAGATCTATGTGTGGCTATTTTTTTTAAGTAGTGCTTAGGGCTTTGTAGAAGTTGTTAGTTTAAGACTAGGGAAAAATCACAGATTTATCTAATCTGCCTTACAGAATGTCATCCTGACGCTATTGTTCTAAGGCCTGAGGCAAAGTCTGGCTTACATTTGACTAAAGCAAGTCTTGAAAAAGCAATGCACCCGAAAGATGAAGAAATGAAAATTCTGCCACAAACCCATTGTTAGTTTTGTGTCAGTGTCTTACCAGTGGCTGGGGGGAAAGTGTGCTTTTAATTATCATTTAATTTTTATCTTTTTTGGCATCTTGCTGTCTTTCACCCTGTAGACTCTGGCAGAGATTTCTTCCTGCGGAGGTGCTTTTACACTTCAAGTCACCTTTCGAGTTTTCGATAAACTAAAATGGTCGAGCTCTCTTTTTCACTGTAAAACTCTTTCTCCAACCTTCAAATGTATCTCCTTCTGCTATCTCTAGTTACTTTCTCTCTCTTCCTTTCTTACTCTCACATCTGCATCTTCTTTTTTGTCTAATTCTGAAACCCATTACTTATGAGAAACCTACAGCTGTTTACGTTTGTTAGCGGTGTTCCCAGCCTGTAGTAGCTTTGCAGCTAGACCTTTTTTCACCGTATTTGCATCTATGAGTTGGATGTTCTTCCTGCAGGCTCACCTTCATGGCCCAACCCAGTAAACGTTTGTGGAACATGCTCACCAAGCAGACTTTGCAAAAATGCCTTTCAGAGGAGGTGGCACTAGTTAAAGGCTGAAGTGTCCCTCCAGAATGGAGGATGCTTCTGTCAGCTTCCACACCAACCTGAGGATGCTGATATCCATAGCAGGAGTTGCAGCTTGTGAGCACTGGCCATGGCTGCGTGGGACATCTGTGTTTTTTTAAATTCAGTGCTGTGCTGAGTAGCATTAGCACTGGACTACTTATCCGTTCAATTTTTGGCATATGCATACATGTGACATGGAGAAAGGCTTTCATTAAGCAGCACACTGAAAGATTTCCAGGACTTTCTACCTTGTTCATGCTTGCATACTTGTGCTTGTCTTTCATCCCTGATGAGAGCGCTCTTGTTCTGATTCAAAGGCTTAATTGTTTCACTACACCCAGGTACCAAGAGGCTGGAATGCATGAACCCTAATCAGCTTGGTCGACAAAAGATTGTTGAAGGGATTCAGTATCCTTTTGGTGTTACAAGCTATGGGAAGAATTTATACTATACAGACTGGAGAAGGTACATTATCTGCTAAAGAAATTATGGAGTACTTTACTCTTTTTTTCTTCCTGGTAGAAACTGAAGTATATGCTGCATTTCTCATGCCTGACGTCTCACACATTCCTGTTTTGTTGCTTTCCTGGCAATAGCTGATGCAGGGTGGAGTGGATATGTAGAGTTGACCTATTGGTGCTGCCAGTTAACTGAGCTTTCATTTTTAAGCATAGTGGTTTGTCCATGAAGAAAATGCTTTTAACACTGAACATTTTTGGGAAAGGAGTGGGCAGTAACTTGTTTCTCTTACAGCTGCTGCATTTTAGAAGGCAGGCATTCATCACTCTTGGCTTTCTGTGCCCTATATTATATGAATGTTCAATCAAAAATGAGGGAAAAAAGGTGTTCACTATCTTGACGACACTTTCTTTACTACAAATTCTCTGAAACCTTGCCATATGAACAAGACTTTGAGGTTTACTTTAACTTCTGGGAAAAAATCCAGTCCCTGCATTTTAAAATAAGTATTGTTCCTTGGTGTAAGTGGTTGAATGGGCTCTATCAGCAAACTCTCACCCAAATGCCTCTATCAATTGCAGCAAGAGTAGCTATTGCTGTGTGTGAGGATTTCCAAGTTGGAAACTAACAACTGGGAAGTGCTGTTCTAGAACAGGCTTGGGGAACAGTATGCTACAGGCCTGTCACTTGACTGCCCTTTTATACTTTGGAAGGAAGGATTGCTTATGACTGGCTGTATTCCTTCTGGAGATCAGGCTCCACCTGAAACACGTCATTGTCCGTAATTGTTATGCTTAATAGCTGCAATGTCAGCTATACCACAATACTTGTCAGAGGGGCAGAATGTGAAAAATGTGCCAAAACTACTAACACATGCATCCCTGCTGTACAGGGACATTGTCCTGTATTGGAAGTATCTTCAAAATTATTAAGGTATCTCCCTGATAAATTTCTTAGCTGCCTAGAATGAAGGTCATAACAAACTAGGTTTGTCCAGGAAAGGTGATATCTTGGAGAATTTTACATCTGGTATCTCTTCCTAATTGTGAAAAAGAAGCAACTTCAGATTTTCTCTGCTTTTGGTTTTGTTCTGGTTTTTTGACTGGTTGGCTTTCACCTTCATCTCACTTCTGTATATTTTCTTCTGCATATGGCAGGGATGCTGTTGTGTCAGTGGATCGCACAATTTCATTAGAAAACGATAACTTCCAGCCTCACAAGCGCTCACGACTCTATGGAATCACCACAGCCTTTGCTCAGTGCCCAGGAGGTAATCCAGATGATTCTCGAGTTTTTACAACTGTGTAACACCCAACTGTCTAAATGAAGTTAGTAGCACCTCCCATTTATAAGCTGCCAACTGGTTTAGGTAGTGAAGAACTGGTTAGTGCTTAGATTTCTGTTTAGTAAGAAATTAAAAGCTGCCTAATTTCTCTTTCATTAAAGCAGTTGTAGTTGCCACATGAAACCAGAATTGGAGGGGGAGAAGTGGCCTCTTCTGTCCTTTGTGAAAGGACACATGTATGATTAAGATGAGCATCTGACCTGTCAAAAATGCTAATATTTCATCTTTTAAATTGAATGTTATATTCATGGCTAGGGCCTTATTCACTTATGAAGTTTAAACTACAGAAATACTATGGTCTTCCAGATGTCCTTAATGAGATCCAGTTTTCAGGATGGAATGTTCAGAAAACAGCAGGTGGTAGAGTGCTTGGGCTGAGCTGGCCCTCCTGCTCTGTTGCATGTTAAGTTTTTCAGATACGCTATTGAAAAGAGGAAGAGAGGAAGCCGATACCCTTGAAATATAATTCGGTTTTTGTGAAGCAGTATCATTATGCAGTTATGTTGTTCTTAGCAAATCACAGGAGAAGCATTTGCTGTTTTTTATTACAACATGGCTGGAATTATAGGAGTTGTGCTATTTTTACTTTAGGACTAAAAAAAACCCTTAGGATAGTTTCTCTTCAAATTACTTAATATAGGTAATAAAAGACAATTTATTGGAAGTTTTGTCTCAGAGCTTAAAAATACATACAAATGTCATAATTAAGAAATCAGTTATTATTAGTTTTGGTAGGCAATGTAAAGCTAAACAACACTGTGTGCTCTGAGTAGATGCTTATACCTATAATATTCAGAGCCTTGGTGTCATTTCTTTCTTGTCATGTGCCTATTTCAAGTGGTTTTCTGGATGGATGCTTTTCCTCTCTGATCCCCTGCTTTTGGCACTGACTTCTCTTTCATTTTACTCTTTAATGTTAACACTTCCTCAACCACTCAATTAGTTTTTTTGTTTATTTTCGTGGATCATTCCTCTGTTTTTGTGTGGTTGGTATCTGAGGATGATGTTCTGTAGCATTTTGGACTTCATCCCTACATGTTGCACTTCTGTATTTACTGACTCACTGTCGCTTCATTCTAGTATCTGTGACCATGTGGCCAGTTTATGAAGGGTATTTCAGGAACAGCGCAGTTGATTCATGTTGCCTCTTTCACTCTGTCCTGATATCTTGATCTTTCTTTGATGTGAATGTCAAGTTGACACAAGGGATATGGTGATTCTTATCTCCCCAAAGCATAGTTTTCTTTTACTCCTAATCTCATTATGGCTTGTTTCCCTAGTGTAGCCATAAATCTTAACAACTCTTGTATGTGTCTGTTTCAGATTCTATTGTGGGTTTGCATTTATTTTTCTCTAAGGTTTTGCATCTCTGTTTTTTTTCCAGGACATAACTACTGTACAGTGAATAATGGTGGTTGTACTCACCTCTGCTTGGCTACCCCAGGAGGCCGTACTTGCCGCTGCCCTGACAACACAGTTGGAGTAGATTGTATAGAAAGAAATTGAGCATTAAAGTAAGCTTAGAGCAGCAGACACCTTTTGGAAACGTGCTGTAAACAATTCACTCCTATCAACACAATCAGGCCCTAAAGATAAGTGCTCCATGCTGCTGACAGCGAGCCACAACGCACATATGCAGACACACGCACACACAGAGGCAGAGGCTGTTTTGTAGCAGTTAAGCAAGACAGAGCTGCCCAGGTTGGGTCCAACTTCACGTTATTCCATGTAATATTATCTCTTTGCTTTTAAAGGTTAATGTGGAGGCCTTAGTTGCATCGGCCCTGGTGAAGGAGGATGTGTCTCTTGGCAAAATTGAAGTAGCAAACACAGAACAGAGTAAAGAGAGTGGAACTACTCAAATCCTAATACTGAATTGTACCTTGGAGTATGCAGCAGTTATCTGCAGAAGTGGTGTGCTTAGCCCATCATATGTGTGGCTGGGCTTATCTCTAGCTGAGAATCAATCAGGGGGTCCCAGCGATGAACAGATGAGGGGGAATACCCAGTAATAGCACATATTTAATGCCCAACCACATTCCTTCTCACTACCCGTCCTTTCACTTCAAAAACTTGAATCTCAGCTTTTGACTTTTGTATTACAGAAGTACTTTATCCATGTGTTGTAAGGATTATCATTCTCACCCTGGCTCATGTGACCCTTTCCTACAACACATGACTTGTTATAGATAATCAGCATTGCTTAGTGGATATATCTGAAGTTTTTGTTAGGTTTTAAGAGATTTGTTTTTCTTCTGTTTGAGGTGGATTCCTGAGTAGTTCTCTAAAATCTACGAAACAAAATTTAGATATTTTGAACAATTGCTGATAGTTCATCAAAGAATGGATGTTGATTCGTTGGGAGACAAATGGTTTTAAAGAGATAGTCACATTTTTTTCCTGAGAGGTTTTAGAATAGTATTTCTACGTTTGATTCTATAAGCCTCAAAGTGGTCTGTGAATTCTATCTTAGCAACCTTTCTTCTTTAGCAAAACATGCCATGCCTTTTTGCAGACCACAAGAAACCATTGCATTTTTTAAAAATCTGATTTTCAGAAAGCTCACCTCTGGTTTGGTGCTTAAAAGAAAAAAAGATAGTGATGTCTCATTTATGTGCCAGTGTTCAGTAACAGCAAAAAGGTGTTCTGAAAATCAAAGCAAAGTTCATGTTTTCATCATCACCAGTAATTTTGGAGAGGGAAAATCTAAATGCATACTCATATGTCAAATTAGCAGTACAAATCTGACAGTGAAGTTTGGTTTCCCCACTGTGTGTTGGGAGAGAAGCTTGCCTACAAACCAACCTGTGGCAGAGGAAAACAGGGCTTGTGTGCCAGAGCACGTTTCGCTGTGTCATGATCAGAGCAGTAAGCTAACATCCCCATTTCCTCACTCCCTCTTCAGACACAACAGTGACAGTTTTTAACAGAGCCAGTTCTGAGTCTTAACTCTGTGACATCTTCCTCTCTAATTGTGTATTTATCATAAAAAAACAAAACATATAAACATTTTAAAGATCTTTTTGTATAACTTTTTATAACTTTTAATTCATTCTATTCATACACTTAATCAGGTATGTCTTACTGTAAATATCAAAAATTTGTTGAAATGAAGGTGCTTGATAACTCTTTCTCCAGAAGTATTCACGTATCTGGTGAAATATTAAAGTTTACACTCTGTACAGGTATCTAGAGTACAGTCAATAAAAATGGTTGGTTTTTATTTTCTATAAAAAAGAATGTTATGGCTGCAGAAGGAAGTGATATATGGTGTCTCAAATATGTTTTCCTGTTGAGTTCTGGGTTTTAGCTCTCATATCTAGTGATGGTACTTCTCTTCAAAGATGTAGAATCATAGGGGAAAAAACTGATGTTGAGGCTTTTGTATTCTGGAAACAGTAGGATCCTTCAAAACAAAAACATGAGAGTGCTTGAAGAACAAAGAGCTTTCTCTGTTTCGATGCAATCTTTTTGCTGGTTGTAAATTCTCATTTACCTTTGCGTAACTCAAGTTATCCCGTACTTCAGACTTCTACCTTAGTGAAAATAAAGGACAAGGACAAGATTTAGAGGGGATAGAATTTATCCTTATGCTCAAAAATGCCCTGGCACTGGGTTTCTGGGTGACAGGGTGCTTTGCAAGGAGAGAACTGCTGGGATCTAAAGGGTGGCATTTGGAGTTACAGTAGGAGATTGAGAGTGATCTGTGCTGGGGACTGCACATGGAACTGGACTGTATGCACTGATTTATGTTCTTTTAAATTTGAATCAAGGCGATGTTCCTCTTCGTGCATTATGATGGTTATTAATTTACTGAACACTAGTCAGCTGATTCTATGCAAGTCAATGAGCAATGACAAAGATGTCAAGGAAAATACACCTCAGCAGATCTTCTAGTGTTATGTGTGAACTTCTGAGTAGTCTGTAGTAGGAGGAGAGAAATAATATTACTGCAGACTGAGTTTTTAGACTGAGGAACTCAGGTATCATATCTGGGAGTAGGTAGCACTAAATGAGGGGAAGTTTCAGCAAATCCTTGTCAGTGGTGTAGATGTGGCAGTTCACACAATTTCAAAGTTTGCACAACTTCAGCATTCCAGTCCCTAAAAATGAGGAACTTTTAAAACGCTCTAGCATCGTGTTTGGTTTCTCTGGTGATGCTTGTTGCTAACTTTTAACTGTTGTAGCTCAATGCCAATGTGCAGCAAGGGCAAAGCTGTTCTCTCAGGGAAGGCAGGCCAGCAGAAGCCGTGGCTTTTCCAGCAATGGACCAGTCCCACTGTACCCCAAGTGAGGGAGACAGTGCCAGTGAGGGAAGCTGGGTTCAGCCCAGGGACCAGATCATCAAGCAAGTCTGTAGTGGAAAGAGTAAGTCTAAAGACAAGCTGGGAAACTGAGTCAGGATCATAGATCATTATCACGTTTGGACATAGTGACCAGAATCAGTGATTGCCAGCCAAGTGCCCAGTGGTGAGGCAGACCTACAGCCACATTGGGAAGCTGGTCTGGGCTTGAATCACTGGGGTGCCTGGTGGTGGCACAGCTCAGGCAAGCACCAGGGTGAGAGCTCCAGCTTTAAAGCAGCCTTTAACAGCAGAGAAAAAATGGGTTGCCTTCACTGAGAACCACCATCAGAGCTGTTTGAGGATGAGCCTCTGCTGAAGTTCCCTCGAGTATTCTTCATACCTTCTGTTACCTGGCTGGCCTGGAACAGCCAGCTAAGCTGCTTGTGCTTGGGAGTCTCTGGGTGCTGGCACTTTGGAGTTCTTTATTCCTATTTATATTCGCTTTGTCATTGAATCTTGCTAAACCTTTGGCCTCTAAAATGATCAGTGGTGTTGAGTTCCTTATTTTAATCACAATCTGGCCAGGAATCTCACCCTTTGATGAGATTTAGCATTAGCCATTTCATGATATCCCTCCTGTGTCTATCATGCTTTTTCAGTTCAATGTTCACGAGTATTTTGAATGCTGAAAATGTGAATTTTCAGTGTTTCCTTCTTTTAACACAAGAGAGGTAATTGTATCTTTCTATAAGGCAGGGTTTTCTCCTACTGACCTGGGTGTAATTCATCTACTCTGTCCTTTTTCTGACTACTGCTTGTTCGACTGTTCTAACCTTGCCTCAGGAGCAAGTAAATTTCAGATATACTTTTATATTATGTTTGAGGTTAAAGAGATAATGGAAATTATGATGTGTTTTATTTAATTATTAGTATTAATTTTTTATTATTATAATAGGCTGGGATTGGTAATCATATCAGTCTCTGGTCAAAGAAAAGATTCTGTGTAACTGCAGTTCGCGGGTTTTTTGCTAAAAAATCTGTAGATTCCCAGGTTTTCCAGGAAAGAAGAACAATTTCTTCAGTGTTTAAACAAAAGACAAAGTACTTCTTAGAGCTATTCTAGAGGTAAGTTAAATCTTTTCTTAAATGCTTCCATTCAGATCTTCCAGCACACACTAAAATACTTAATGGTAAGATTACTAATGATGTTTACCAATGTTGTAGTAAGTAGCAAGAAAAGTGAAACTACTGAAAGTAATAGTGGCTTCCTCATGAGTTAATGGGATGGTTTGGCTACCTTTCCATCTGAGGGTGTTTGAAAACCCCAACTTTACTCACTTTTTAACTTGCAAATAACCTTCCTCACAGTGAAAATCCAATGTGGCTCTCTGAAGCTCAGCATCCTGACTAGTGTGTTCCAGGTTGACAAACTGCTTACTCTGCAGTTATCCACTTGCATGGTTTTGTCACAACATATTAGATTTTTAACTCGCTGGCATATGATTAAGAATGACAGATGACTACTAGAAGATAATGGCCCCTCCATGGCAGTGTCACAATGCATCAGTTTAACATATGGTTAAATGCAAACTGGGGGTTTTTGTGTAGAATTTCACAGTGTATTGTGAAATTGGAGAATTTGCTGGAGAAGAAAAAAACAAAAAAACAAACCAGGATGTGAAACACTCATGGCTATAGGGAATACAGTTGTGAGAAGCCCCTTGCTTGGCCTGTCTGTAAGAAGGAAGTGTTACCTCCAGAACCTGAGTCACTGGCTGGGGATCCGGCAGGAGATTGCTCATGAACTGATTGAATCACGTTCTTGTTTAAATTCTACTCTAATTGAGGACTGTCCTTTATCTTACAAATAGGTTTAGGACAGCATGGCAGTAAAACAGGTGAAAGGTCAGTATATTGCATCCTACAAATGTACATATGGATGAGTCTGGAGATTTGCTTGACAAACAAAAGGCTCTGCTGGCAGTGGAATACAGTGAATGACCTTCCCTGCTGCTTTGTGGCAAAGCAGATGGGACTGCAGTAACTTAATGGGGTTTTTGACCAGAAGTATTCTGGAGTTGATGAATGGGGACAAACTGCCATTTCCACAAATAACCAGGATGCTGTGTTTCAGCTTTTGGCATCTTAGTCTTCAGTACTCACCAGAATCCATTTGGTTTGGGGTGGTGTTGCTCACTCCAAGCAGGCAGTGTTTCCTACTCAATGAGTGTCTGGAACACACAGGAAGCACACAGAGGAGCTGTGTAGTGCAGGGCCTTCAATGTGAGGAAAATGTTTGGCTGTGCAGATGTTAGTGGGCCATGGCACATGATGCCTCTGGATCTCACCCAGTAACTTGCACAGCAGTGTTGGAAAAGTCTTCCCAGGAGCTTCCCAGGGTTATAGTGAAAGGGAACATGTTGTGGAAGGCAACTGAAGAGAAAGGTTTTATGGCAGTGGATGAAGAAGTGTGTGAAGTTTGGGAGGTGGGGGAAGCAATTAGCAAGATGATGGTCGTGCTGTGAATTTGAGGTCTTCGGTCAGTTCAGCAGTGTGTTGCTGGGTGAGGGAGACTAAAGATGCAGAGTAACTGTGTTACACTGGATTTCAGAAACCTTTCCAGTCTCTTCATTTCCCACTAGAACCATACTATCCCAGGCACTTCAGGCACTGTTGATTCCAGATTCTGTTCTGTTTGAGGGCAAAACCCAAGAGCAGGAGGTTTTGTTTTTCCTATGTCTCTTCCCAGCTTTATGTGGATAAGACACCTAACCAGGTAAGCCAGAAGACAGTAATAGTCTGTTCAGCTTCCAACCAGAGGGAGAGCATGCTGCCAAAGTATAGCTTGCCTTCTTTCTGACACAACCCCAGACAACCTGGTGATCCACTGCTGGCATTTCAAGGTTCAGCTGGTCCCTCAGGCTGGTACTGCCAATGAATACCCACCTGCACCACCTTTTCCAGGACTAGATCCTCTAGCTATGGCTTTCTGTGCTCATCAACTGCATACAGCAAGTATGTTATAGGGATCTCCTTTAATACTAAATAGCAACAAAGCACTAGTGTGCTAACAAGCTGCTAAACCTATCCAGCAGCTTGAATCCAGAGGTCCCTGCTGATGCATTTGTAAACATGAGATATTTTCCCCTAGCATTGTATTACAGTCTGTCTTATTAGTGATTAACATTTGAGAAGATGTATCTCTTGTATTTTTAAGTGATTTCTCTCTAATTGTATCTTTAGTGGCCTGTTGTAATTTCAAACATACTCATACGGGAGATGGCAAACCACACATTTCATCCTCTTCTAGGCAGAGTGTCCTTCTAGGCTTTTGCTTCGCGAGTGACAGTGCACAACCATGGCACTGATTTCTTCAAAACAGTAAAAGGCTGATGTACTGCAACCAACTTGTATGCTTATATGTCTTGTGACTAGATTTCTGTGCTGACAGGCCACACTGGCATTTTTATCTGACCTTAACCTGAAGAACCAATGGGTTTTGCTTTATAGGTGTTTCAGCCTAAATCCTGGCATGTCTGCTAGATTCTGTACTGTTACACCCAGCTAATAAGTCAGAGTATGACGTCTGATATGACCTCTTGTATCTATTAAATAAAGTGTATTTGGTTCTGGGCCAAAAACATTTGGCATGATGTATCTCCTCCAGACAGACGTGTCTGTGCTCTGTCACAGCAGGAAAACTTTCAGTAATGACAGATGTCTGTGGTGTGCATGTGCTTTACCCTGGCTGTCTGTGACAGCCGTCTCTCTGCTAGGTTTTACTGATTAATTTTATGGACTTGAGAGCCTGGACTTTGCCAGTAAAGATGTTTGTAATGTTACCCATTGATTAAGACAGAAAGGAGGAAATAGTTTCTCTCGTGGGGTATATGTGCTCCCTGTGAAAGCGCAGTCCTCACTGGGTGTTCCCTGGAATCCAAACTTTTCAAGGATAAGTTGGCAGTACTCATATTTGTCTGTCTGTTTCTTAGTTTGTCTGCTGGATTGATTGCCTGTGAGAAATGACATTAGGGTCTGAAAACGTCTGCAAACGGTACATTTGTTCAGAAATAGCATTTTATTACTAGTGGAGCAAGAAAGTTTAGCTTCATTTTAATTCCCTGGTGCTGTGACAAATTAATGTTCCTGCAGTTACGCAATTTTTGTTTCTTTCATTTTGAGTTTGACTTTTACTTTAATGAAGAATCACAAAAGGAGAATGAGCATGTTCTTATATAAAAAAACTCTCCTTCAGACATTGTTTTAATAAGCAACGAATGTACAACAGTTAAGAAACACACAGTAAGAGTTTTTCACAGATTTTTATCCCGAATAATTTTTTCTTCTAGAGCCACAGCTTTTATACACATGACCCTCAATAACCTTGGCTCCAAAAGGCAAATAAAATGACCAACACACATAATACTATTTCTCAACTTTATATTAACTATATGCCTTCTTAGAAGATTCATAGGGAAATTTGGATTGTAAGGAAGCTCTGGAGCATGTCACGTTCTCGCCTCAAAGCTGGTACAACTTTCATGTAAGAGCAGATTGCTCAGGACCTTGTCAAGTCAGCTTCTGAAATCTCCGAAGATGGAGATGCAACAGCCTCTCTGGACAGCATCTCAGCACTGAACCACTTCAGTGTTGAAGCCCAAGTCCAGTGGGAATATCCTTTAATGCAGCTACTGGCCATTGCTTCTTGTCATTTCCCTGTGCACCTATGCAAAGGGTTTTGTTCAAGGCCCTTTCTTTGGGTAGTAGAAGACTTACACTAAGCCTTTAGGGAGTGTGTATCTGGGAAGCTGGGATAGTTGATGTCCTTTCTTTTTCTGGTCATTCTGAAAGTATGTAATTCTTCATGGCTCTTGGCATTTCTGTCTTGTAGGACCCCTGTTCCAACACCCAAAATAGCTATTTGCGCATTAGCTGGTCCTGGTTTGAATTCTTAGAGCTAATGAATTCTTAGAACTACAGCCCCTCTCCCCCAAAAGCCCTAGGGCTGAGAGAAGCCCTGGAAAGGAGAGCTGTATTCATACTCCATATATGAGGCGAATTAATCCACCAGGCTGCAACTTTAGAAGGACTGACATGAGCACAGGAGTCTTCCTACTGTCAAAGTGCAGCTGAAAGGCTTTTGGATACAGAAAGGCAGGAGTACTTAGAGAGAGCTTCACTGAGAAGGATGGTGTGAGACACACAAAGAAGGGTTTCCTCTGAAGTTCTGCTGGGCCCTAGACAGGGTCAGACTATTGAGCTGGGTATGCACCAGGTGAAATTTGTAGTGACTGGCTGTGCAGGAGGGAATGTGAGGGTCTCAATGCCACATCCAGAGTAAGACCCCTTCTGGATCTGCTCGTCATTCCTCTCATTCTCTGAGCAGTGATGGCTGCCAGTGTTGTTCAGTGTCAAGAGACATTCTCTGCCAAATTACTGTCTGCTTATAAATATTTGGCCTAAGGTGACATCAGCAGCTTCAAACTCACTAGTGGGATGTGAAAATTTCCAAAGTTTAGGTAGTTAAAAGCAAGGCTATTAACATAGGTGTCAGGTCAGCAACTCGCCTGTCAGGCTGCTTTCTTGAATCATGACGTTCATGAGCACAGCCCTCAGAATTTGCTGCAAAGATACATATGCTGTAAATGCAGGATGAGAGCTAAGTGTTTTATCGAAAGATCAGTAGGACAAGAAGGACCTTCATCCAAATGATTGATATTATGTTGAAGAGAAGTCAAGATTAATGCCCTGACAGGAAAGGGAGCCTTATGAAACATGTTTAAATTAAAAATTCTGTCATTTCAGTTACTAACAAGGCATAATATGAACAAAATCATGATTTTAATATATCATTCTGAAATGTAGTCATGGGTTTGGAAAATGAAGAACTACTGCTGTATCACAGAAGGCTATGCTGGAGATGAGATCTCTTATATTCTGTATCTCTCTGTATTTTGGATTCTGCATTTGTTCTGCTTTCTGCTCTGGGTTGCCATTGGTCTCATGCCATGTTTAAAAGACTGTCCAGTCGTGAGATACCAAAACATTCAGCCGCAAAATACTTCTGAGTGCAGTATACCTTCAGGCAAGCGTCAGAATTTATTCCTTACTGCCAATCTATACCATCAAGTTGCAAAACACGAACAGCATTTTAAACTTTAAGTGCTGTATTAGTGTAACCAGCTAAACAGACATCTAACTACAGTTTATCATCCTCAAGTTCACCATAATACTGCACATGGCTCAGGCATAATTTTCTTAATGCAAAATTGCCCGGTATCACTTAAATTATATTAATTTCTGATTCAGCATTTCAGGTGGTTAGGCAAGTTGCTAATTCCAAAGGGAGGGCCTTCAAGCACAGTTTTCTCTGTTTTCATGATTTGAGAAGCTTCCCAGAGTTGTGCAAGAGAACAATGTTTTATTCTTTGTATCTTGGATCAGTGTGCTGCCTTGAACTCCCAAAATGCATCCAGCTGCAGCTGCCTCTAACGGAAAATAGATTGGACATCAGAGAGGGTTTGGGGTTTTTTTAGGCTGCTTGTAATTGGATCCCACAACCCTATTATTTTGCTGTGCAGTCTTCTTACAGCGCTCAAATGGCTGAAATTCTAGTGTTTTAGAGAAGGAAAAGAAAGTAAAATTGAAGTTATTCTTTGGAAAATGTTACTTTGAATTAATCTTATTGCCAGGCAGCTGTTGAATGGTTTCAAGTGTACTAAGTTACAAGCTCCAGATGTGTAGGAGAGACTACATGCAACCTGACTGACATCAGTGAAAACAACTTGCAGTGGGTGCGCTGATTTGTAGTACTCTTATAGAATAAGAGTCTGCTTTGTGCTTCTACGTGCAGTATCACCGAGGAAAAGCTCAAGGAGGCCTCTCTCAAATTACAGCTAAACAGTCCTGAACTCATGAGTTTCATCACTGACTCGACTTCCTTCACACAAGGCATAGGTAGCTCTAAACACCTCTCAACACTAGAGCTTATCGAAGAGTCTCAAGTGCACTTTTTAAAAATTCAATTTTAAACCACTCCATTTTGACAGTAGTAAGGGGAATTTGTTATTTTTCCACCATGAAACCGTATTTTGAAACTTGCCATGCGAACAGTACAACTGAGTTTGAGTCACATTTTCTAGTAATTCTGCTGCAATTTTCCACATAGCTGAATTTTGATGCTATTTTCCTATTGCTTCTCTCTTTTGCCTCTCTTGCTTAAATGGAGTCTTTGAAGTGCAATAGTTCAGCAAGCAGAGAGTTAATGTGCCATCGTTTTCTTGCTAGTGAATGACTGAGGCCCCCTGGTGCCTTATTTATTAGCAGATCTGGGAACAGAGTGAGGCGTTGCAGTTTTCCGTATGTCCTTGTGTTTCATTATATGGGTAAAAGAGATAATGCTCTTTGCCACTACACATTTAAGCCTGGACCCCACATTTCTTTGGCACTCTCATACCCTTTCTTTTTCTTGCAGCTTTCCTCTCAACAGTATGGCTCTGCAGTAGCTCTCAAATGAGAGGTAAATACCACAATATCAAGCTGCACAACGCACACAGGAAAGGCTTTATTTTTCTTCAGGCTGACTTTTATGATCCTTTGATGCTTGCTGAATTGGACAGTGCTGCTGAGTTTTGCCCTCTGGACTTTGCATGAATCTTCCTTTTGTCCTCCCCCTTACTTTTAGAAAATATATTTTACATTGCTGCAAGCCTGGGTCACATTTCCTTGGTTGCAGCTAAGATGCTCTGTAGTTAGTTGTTTCTGTTTATGCAAGAATCCTCATCAAAGACTTCATCTTTTCCCATTTAAAAGACCATTCAAAGATCAAAAGACTTGAAAAGCCAAATCTCCCTTGAAAATAGCTTACCCAAAACATCAGCAAAAGGTGTACGAGCCAGAATTCGGCAAGTCTGAAGGCTGGTTTTTGATTAATGCAGCTGTGGTTACGGCTCAGGTAACCGAACACCATCTAGTGGCAGAAGATCAAAAATAATCTGATTGCAATCATGTTGATCCCTTCTCTAGGGGTTATTCAAATGCTCACGGTGCTCAGGTTCTTACTGAAGACAAAAAATTTACTTCTTTTACTGACTCACAAACTCAGGAAATTGCATGTCAGCTTCTTGTCAAATAAGCTATTAGTAATTTGCAGCCCTGAAGAGGGTATTTAAAACTTAAAATTATTTTCCAATGCATGTGATCAATCAGTATCTTGGTTAGGAGTAGTCCATTGTGTAGAATTCAGTAATGCATTTAAAACCAGTTGGCTCCTAAGTGTGCATGGGATTTTTGTTTGGGTTGTGAATTGGGGTTTGGGTTTGGTGTGGGGTTTTGTCATTTTTAATTTTGTCTGCTCTGATTAAAAGCATGAACTATTTGAGTGCAGTATTTAGAACAGCTTGGCAAGCAAGGTACTGCTTAGTATTTGCAACACATGTTTTGCCTAATATTTGCTTTAAACTTTGTTTATTACTTGTTCTGAGGTTGTTGGAGAGTGCAGTGTCTTAAACAAGTAAAAGACAATTTGGTGTTTGCTTTGGATATGGTTTATGCAAACAAACATTTGTTAAGGCTTTAGTGCCATTTGCCCATTTTTTGGAAACAAGATACTGCCTTTTTTTTTTTTTAACTTGCTTGTACACTGCAAATAAGATATTGAGTAACTAGTTTTCTGTTGGCTAGCACAGCGTGATGGATGAGTTGTGGAGGTTCTTGGCTAATAGTGTAGATTCCTTGTCTTAGTCTCTTCTTAGCATAATAAAGCCTAATTCAAAAATAAAGAACAAATCTCAGCCTTCATACTTCATTGCAAGTAGTTACTAAAGCTGACAGCAGTACTTGGTACTTTCTTATCTTGAGGTCTGCAAGGTCTCAGGGATGAATATTTTTCAAAATATGTAAAACTGAAGAATAGTAAAATTGAAACTCATCCCTTTCCTCTCTAAAATACACATTTCTTGCGAGCACAGGAAGCTGATGCAAAATCTATGCCCTCCTCGCAGGACCTGTCTCCCAACACAAATAGGTGTCACCTATTAGCAATGTCTTTCAATCACTTTACTTCATTGTATGACAATCCTTTACTCTTCAAGACCCAAGTGAAAGGCAAGGTCACTGCTTGGAAGCCCAAATAAATTGGCATTTAATAGCAGAGGTGCTGAGAACAAAAAAGGGCTGTCCCAAAGAACAGACCAGCTAATTTACAGCAACCAAATAGGGAAGTGCAATTTAGGAACTGTGAACTCCAGTCAAAATTCCGTGTTTGAAGAGGGGCTGAAATTTGAAACTTCACAGCTGGATCTCATTCTCTTTTATGAAAAGACCCTTATCTTTTACCAGAGCTTTAGGCTATGCACAGAAAACTTGAGACATTAACCTCTGTCTTGAAGTAAATGTGTTAGACAGGTTATGCACATAAAAGCAGAAGAAATGAGAGATCTTGCATCAACAATCATATATGAGAAATCCCAGTAGATGTAGTCCTGCTTTATCCAGGGTCTCTAATGAACCATATGTAAAGCTGAGATCCGTGTAGCTACTGAAGTAAATTAAAAACCTTTATTTAGTATAGCTCAAGCATAACTTTATTTTAAAAAACCCAAGCATTAAAATATATCTTCTGCATTCCTTTATACAGGAAACACAAATGGTTTAATCAGTTCCATTAGCACTAGGAACAAAATATCTGCAACATCAAGTATTAAACATCCCGATGCTGCTACTATGCTCCCTTACTTTTTCCTGAGAGGCACTTGTGAAAGCCCACCCTCAGCCAGTCCTTGTGGGACCACCCAGGGGCCACATCAACACTGCACCTAGACTTGCTGCCAGCACTTTGAATGACCTTTTCTACATGCTTAGGAAGTGAATATCTATACACCAGCAGCCTTACACAGCTGCAGGTTTTCACACACCCAGCAACCACCATCTCTCTCTCTTTCTAGCCCAACACCAGGAAGCTTGGCCCAAACCCACCCTCCCTTCATAATCTTGCTGGCAGCTGCCTGGTTTTGTGCTGCTCTGGCTAGTTGTCTTTGATGCTGCTTTTGGCTGAGAAGTTCAATGAGCAGACTGATCTGATACAGAGATTAAATCGCTGGCACTCTCTGTTGTTTGAAAGAAGTCAGAGTTATGAGAAGCTGTGATTTATTAGAGCAAACAGCTCTGGGGAAACAGTTTTAAGGCACAGGTGTGAAGTACAAGTAAGATACTTCAATTATGGATTTACAGTAGCTGCTTTGACTTTAAGAGTATTTAGCACCTACTGAGCAGAATTTGTTAGAGAGGGGAAAGGTTTAGTGGGTAGTGCCTGTTAGAGTGGGAGGTCAGGGGGTCATCACCTGGGTTAAAGTTTTGTAGCATTTTTTGAGGGTTGGATAAGGATCTGTCTGATTCCTCTGCTTTGCTCTGCGGTCTCCTGCGGATGCATTTTCTGCTTGAATGGTGTGCAGAATTGCAAGCTGTGCATGGTAAAACTTTTGCAGGCCTGAGAAGAAATAATTGGCCGTTTCAGAAATATTATGTGTCTTAGTCCTTATGCAAGTCAAATGTGGAAGAGAGTGCTGAGCATCCCATGTTCAAAGCTTGAACACAAAGCTCTCATTCAAACCTTTTCTGTTGGTAGTTTTGTGACAGACACTGTGACTTGCTCATTTATTTTGCTCTAAAACTGAGAAAATAGCAGCTTCTCACCCCATGGGTTTGCTGCCAGGACCAACTAGACCGTGAGTATGAGAAGGGTTACAGAATTGCCATTTGTCAGAACCAGGGCAGGTGCAGCCTTGGTCTAATGTGAGGAGGTGCAGGAGGAGAAAGGCTGCACAGATCTGCCCACGATGGCTGCTCCGCTGGCAGTGACAGCCACGAGCCACAGCTCTGCTGCCTGCTCAGTAAGTCTGTCTGTTCCTCTCTTAGACACAAGAGACTCCTGAATGAACAAGCTCTCACACAAGTTGTGGGGCTAAGTCCAGATTCATGATGATGGAGGAGCAGGCAATGGGAAATTTTTGGGCCCTTGTGCATTTTAAACAAATGGAACTCTACACAGCCCTTCTCTAAATTAATGCTTGGGAAAAGGCTTTGTCAGCATATGTTTGCTGCCTAGAAAAAGGTTATCAAACTTAAGGCAATTAGGAGCTTTATCTGATGTAATTTGATTTGAATTCCAGCCCATGTGTATATGCATGTGACATAAATACATCAGAAAAATTACAGCACCATCCATGGAGGGTTACAGGCTTAAAAATGATGTGTGATAGGTAGGTGAGCCCAAATAGCAGGCAGGAGCTGGGCCAGACGAACAGAAACCAGGTAAAAATTGTGTCCATTGCCTTCACTGCTTACCTCTGTTATTGGGTTGGAGTTACCAGGAAGCATAAGGGAATGGCATGCTTTTAAAGTGTACCAGCGGTGGGTTTAGTGACTTGCAAGAGGAAAGTTTTTCTGAGGTAACATGGCAGGCGGTGTGAAAGTACAGGAAAAGAAGTAGAAAATCAGCTTTTTGCTAGGATAGAACTAGCCTGTGAAAGTTCTTGAAGGAAGGACGAGAAATACACAGCAGAGACAACAGGAAGTTTTAGAAATGCATTACATTAAAAACTGCTAGGCAATAATCATCCATACTTCACTACAATACCCAGCTAGTGGGCTGTGATCCTTGGTTGCTGAAAAACTGCTAAGTTGCAAAATCAGCTGAAACAAAATGTCAAGAGCTTTTGTAAAGAATTATCTACTTTTCTTCCGAAGAATGTTGAGGTTAGAGTTCTGTGCTATTGCGTATTTTCACCACATATTTTAGCTGGTGGGATAATTAACATTTCTTTTGTATTTTCGACTCTAAAATCTGCTAACTAGCTAACAAAAGCAAAGAGGGTGAATTTCAGTCAGAGAGGAAATATGTAAGGTCAATACTCACATGCCTCATCTCAGCATCAAATATGAGTGCTCCGCAATGACATATTCACACTGATAAATCAGGGAGCAGAATCTGATCTAATATTTTATCCTACTGCTACATTTGGTTTTTTTGGGATGTTCTTCATCTCTGTATTTTGGGGAGTGTTTTTAAGCACCCGCTGTTGTCTGGTTCCTCAGAGCCAGCATAGCATCAGAGTAAAATACAGCATTCTCAAATCTTCACATATGTGTAATGGTTAAAATGTTGCAGAGTCTTTAGCTTAATATGTTTTCCACACCTTCTAGTGCAGAGCCTGAAAATAAGAGTAGAGGTAGAACTTCTCTGACGATGCGGTGTTAGATAAGGAGCCCTTCCTCAGCTGAAGACGTTTCCTAGAGTCTGCTTTTTCCTCCATTCTTTCCTTTCCCCGAGTTTCCCCTTCTTCAGCTGAAGGCATTGCCTAGAGTCTGCTTTTTCCTCCATTCTTTCCTTACCCCAAGTTGGGTTGCATTGGTTTTGTAGCCAGTGGCTGAAGGGCCCTGCTGCTGAGGGCAGGCACGGGATGTCTGCTTAGGAAGCTGGTGGCCACAGCTGTAGTTTGCCCAAAAGGACCTGAGGCACTTGGAAGAGTTGGATCCATCTTGCAGATCAACAGCCCAGCGGGCTACGTAACCCTGGGAAGGGGGAGATGAGCTCCAGACAGCAACAGGTTCTGCTGAGGCAGTCCTTCGTGGTCTCTGCTCAGACACAGATTTAGCCCTGTCTGCTGCAGGAGGGGACTGATGGCTGGAGCAGAGCTCTCTGTGGGACGGACAGCCAATTTGGGGGAAAAAAGCAATGGTGAGAATCGATGCTGCCGTTCATAGTGGCCTAGGGAAACACCACTTGCAGCAAGAAGGGAGCAGCCCGAAGGTGCTGCAGGAGCCATGCCTGCGTAGAGCACGAGCAATGCCGTTTCTCCAGACTTCATCCAGAAACTGTGAGATAAAGTTTGGGAGCCTGAGAACCCCTCAAGCTGAAGGGAATTTGTCCCATGGCAGTCTGTCTGGGAGCAGTACGTACCACTAGGTGGTAGCGTATGGACACACAATGCCTTTTCCACAGCTGGGAGCTGAGGCAGGGGCAGCCAGGGTGAGCTGGGAGCAGGGTTTGGACCCGCAGAATTTCTGATGTGATTCCTTGACTACAGAGGAATGTAACTTTGCACGTTCCCTGCAGAACCTGTGGTGATTGTGAATTTGAATGGTAACATCAGGAAGTACAGAGGGTTCGGAAAGAAAAATGTTAGTAGAATACAGAACAAAAAAACATGAACAACTGTCTCTGGAAGTAGAGCCCTTTTCTTCCCATTACCAATAAAAGAGCTGCAGAACAAACAGAGATGAGCCATAATCTGGCCAAAGATGATGATGAGATACCCCTGGGGATGGCATTGTCCCAGACAGACTTTGTGGGTGAGTGAGAAACAGCTGTTCTGAGGAAGCTGCTATTGTTATATTAATCTGTCTTAGAGTTCTCAGCAGCTATCATGCTACTGAGATGACTCTGCATTAAGGCATCTAGACCCAATCTTTAGTTTATGGGTGCCTGGACAGTCCTGTGCTTTACAACAAATCTCCTGAAAAGCTGAACTGAAATAGAGTTTAGTTCATTTCTATCAGTAATACATATTGCAGAAATTACTGTTAGTTTTCTTGAACAAAAACATTATGAATGAACCTTAACATTGGCAGTCTGACAGACTCAAATGGGCAGAGAGGAGCTCAGACCAGTGAAAAAACCTTTGTTCTGCTCTGTGCCAGCAATAATATTGGGACTAGTTAGTGATCCTCTCATTAACTAGCTCCCTATGGAAACCAAGTTCCAACAAAGCAACTGACTGGGAAAATGTTTATTCTAGTAAATGCACAACAAACCCCAAAATGTTGATTTTTCTCCTAGCACACTCTCCTGCATGTCAGTCAGTCCAGCTGCCATGTCAGGCCATCAGTGTCCTGGGTTGCCAACATACCCCACAGCCTTGGCAGAGCACGGAGTACCTGCGCACTGGCCAGCCACACCACAGTGGAGCCATTGGAATGGACTGTGGGACAAAGTTCAGATCTGTGACTCATCTAATACTGAATCTTTGAAAAAGATATTTTTTATGTGTTTATCCTCCTATTGTTTGCTCCAGTCGGGGGGTAAAAAAAATCCAAAATCTTCCTTAGGAGAGGAATTGTGTCATCTTTTCAGGACTGACCACTGTGCTTATCAGGAAGCTGTTGTAACGAACATTGTCCCACCTTCAGAGCACCTTCACCTTTCAAATATCCCAAGATTTTCATCCGCCTTCCTTTACCAAGCAGGGATTGTAAGGCTATTGATGTAGCTGAGCCAACTGAATGGCAATATAGTTTAAAAAACCCGAAATATTTGAACACATCTCCTTCTTCTAGAGGGTCATCATCAGTCCTTGAGCCAGGATTTTAATAACTCTGAGGCAGCTGGCCTAGCTGTTTTTCCACTCCAGTGTTTCAGGGAGAGGTTCCAAGTTCTGAGTGTAGTGATTTAAAAGATCTTTCTCACAGAGTAGTTCTGGGCATTACAACATGCTTTATTAATGAATGAATTAATTGACTGCTTTGTGTTCTGTTATAGCCACAAAATAATGAGGGTAGTTACAAGTACCTTGCAAAATAATGATGGAAGGTTTAACTACAGTAATAGGATCATCTAAGTATTTGGAAATAAGGGATGATATAAATTCCGAAAATCAGAAATAACTCTGTCTGATACTATTGTGCCATTAAATTTCCTTCTCTATGCAAAATGGTTTTTATATATGACACTTTGAAATAGCAGTATTTTTAAGCCAAGAACTGAATTAAGTATACATTTCTAGGCTAAATATTGCACAGAGTTTAGCAAATTCAATATAGCGTTTAGCAATTTTCTGGGAGCTCAGTATTTGGAGAAATCTTCTAAAACTGAATCCGGTTGTCTGCCATTGTAAGCAGCCTCATCCTATTATCCTTTTAAAGGATTTATCAAGCTTTATCTTACAACTCATTAGGCCTTTTCCAGTCACTGTTCCTGAGTGGAAATCCTGTCCAGGGCATCACTTCATTGATGGGTAGAAATAATCCCCAAACTCCAGCCTGAGATTGTATATGGCTGGTTCACAGCCACATGTTCTTGTGCCAACATTATGCCCTTGCTTAAGCCTTTCTTTCCCCCTCTTTATGCCCTTTTCCAGTGCTTTTACAAAAAGCCATCATATGCCCTCACAGACTTTTTTTAATGAAACAAGCTTGGCTGGTTTAGTCTCCTCTTATAAGCCAGTTTTAGATCCACAGCATCCTTCTCTGCATTCCTTCCAACATGAATTAGGGTTTTTCCACACATGGGGACCCACGATGCTCTGCTTTGTCCTGAAAAAGCCTCATCCCGGCAGTGCCTCGCAGTGTGGCACTCACACATGGGGTTTTCTGTGAGAGTGCTGCACTGCGTACAAGCTTTTGGCAACTAGTCCCATCATCCATCATCACAGGCATGCCCAGCTCAGCTGAGTGTCCTGCGTCTTTACATTCCTTCTGCTGAGAAAACAAGCTGCAGGGGAAAAAATATTCAAAAATTTGAAAGAACTGAGGCAAAAAGGGAAATTCAGCTTCAGGCATCTTCCCTTAAACAGGACACGTCAGACAATCCTTTGAGCAGTGTGAGTATAGACTTTGTAATGTCTGAATTGGTCAAGCCATAATAAGAGTGTGTTTTTTTCCCTGACTGAATCTTTCCATATCCCAGTTCTATAAATGCAGTGGTAAAATACTAGGTGCTGCCTGGGCTATGTATTTGATAGGACTTGGAGTTCTTCCAGTTTCACCAGATAATGACTGATGCCAATGCTTTCCCATGTAATTTTGAGGCACATGGATTGGTAAGGAGTAAAAATATAACAAGGGGTCCCAGATACCTGCTACACAGTGCAAAATTATACTTTTGTTCCAGAATCTTTTTAAATTAGAACATTTTAGGCCTACTAATGTTATTTAAAGGAGAAAGCTAGATCTGAGTTGTGCCCAAACCTTCTCTAACATAGCAACCTTCCTGGAGCTCAGAAAATGCCTTTCTGTATTTGCTGCGTTCTCAGTTTGTGACAAAGTGGAAGCAGAGTGGAATTCTCACCCACGAACAGTGTTTGAGGGGACATCATAAGTTCTTGTGTCAGAGGTGCCCTAGGGGTAGATACAGTTACTGCTTTTTTGAACTTGAACATCGTTTTTCCTATTCCAGTTAATATCAGTTAATTTCTTTGGAGTAACTTCTCACTTACACTGATACATGGTGAGAATACAGGGAGATGGAAAGGACTCCAGAGAGTGTTTGCAGAAAACAAAAACCAAATAGTATATTCTGTTCAGTTCCATGTTTTTCCAATGTAATGTGGCTTAGTCTAAAGCAACCATCAGTAAAAGATGGCATCCGGAGCCATTTTAGTCCTTGAGTCTATTTTCTGTTCTACTTATGTATCATGTTTCTGATTTGCTGCTTTTTTTCCTTGAATTGTCTTGTTACTGTGTAAAAGTCAATGAAGTGTTAAAAAGATAAAAAACAGACACTGAAGCTCATGACAGCTACATAGATCAGCTTGATTATTTTTTAAATAGTTATTGACCCAGTCAATCTGTTCTGCTGCCTTGCTCTGATGAGCAAGGACTACTTCGCTTGTGTGAGGCTACACTGCCTAAAAGGCGAGTTGTACATGGGACAGGTGTGTAGCTGCATCTGCCTCTGACAAATTATCGGGAAACTGTGTATAAGGAAGGCCTTCACAGGACAACTGATGAACTAAGAGAAATACTGTCAGCCTGGGAAAAATCACATAATCCCTATTTCCTTTCTTATTTTTTCCTAAGTATTTATTATGAATTATAATTTTTATTTAACTCTCACTGTCTGGTAAAAGATAGTAAAGATGAGTGCAAGCTTTTAATCACAACTCTATTTATCANCTGCCCCTGGGAGCAGCCTGCCACCAACTCCTCTCCTCTGCCTTTGGGGGCCAGCCCGTGTGCTGGCCCCAGGCTTTGGGGAGGCAGCATGGAATAAAGACCTTTGCAGTGCTATGCGAGAGAGCCTTCTCCACCTCCTTTGCCATCACTGAAGTTGCAGGCTGGCAGCTGGAGCAGCGGTGCGGGGAGTCCGAGATGGACTGCAGGAGGGCAGAGAATCCCTGCCTTGTCCCAAGAAGCCCCCGCTGCGCTCCCAGGGAAAGCTGCAGCAGCTAAGCAACACCTAGCACTGCAACAAGTGCAAGCTTTTAATCTCAACTCTATTTATCAGTAGGCTGTACCTAGTGAGAGGTGTTATCGCCTCACTATGTTGCAAATCATATGGAGAAAGTGTCGTGCAAAACTGCTTTCCTCACCCACCAAGAAAAGTCCCTCAGGAGAAGCAATTTCTAGAGTATGAGGCATATGAAGAACCACTAATCCAGAGAGATTCTGCTGCAAATCCCAGAGTTTAGTTTCAGGATTAAGTGTGCTACTTGAGATTTTGCTCCCATTTTCCATCTCGCTGATTTCTGAAGTTCTTTTCGTTTTTCCTGCCTGTAGCCTTATTCTTCCTCCTGGAGCAAGAAATAAGGAAAAACTTTGCATTTATTCTATGAGCTGAATGCTCAGGATCGCCATAGCGCCTCTACTGTTGCTGATGCTGGGACAGACATCTCCATTGTCATACATCAGGCTCATGTTCAGCGCTTGATCAATGAAAGGATTTGATCACTTAAAGATCTTGACTAAATCACAAGCAACTCATGCTTAAAAGGTTTATAAATATAATATAGGCAAGTCTTTGCAGACAGGACAAGTTCTAGTCATAAATTTTTAGGCCATAAATTTTAGGCCAATGGACTTTTTAATTTATCAAGAGCAGCACATAAGCATTGTCCTTAATAAAACCTCATTTCTGTTTTGCTGGATTTATACATTCAAGTTGTATGTTTCTCACCTCATTGAGTTCTGCTGAACAATTAGCACTGGTGGAGTGTTCTGTTTTATGCAAGTCCAAGAGTAAATCAGGTCTGGGGGGGGCCTTTTCATTGTCCCTCGTACATAAAGTGAGAGAAGAGGTCCTAGCAACTGCCCGTTCCAATGGGGGACTGGAGATAAAATTAGCATGCTTTTTAAAATGCACATTTTACCTGAAAGTACCTTAGAAACTGAATGTGTTATCAGGACTTGCCCTTCACTGCTTTATTTTCAGAATTTGTGGAAAATACCAAACCACGTCATTTAGGCTGACAGTTGTTCTGTTTCCTCAACTGGAGATAATGAAACAGTGGCAGATGTTTATAAAGCCTCTTCTGCAAGCTCGTTATGATATATGCAATAATTAGCTCTCCTGGGAATGTATTTCCCAGCAGCCTGCACAAATGACTCACACTGACTTCAGTGAAAGCTCCATGCAGGGAACTGGGTACCTTTATATAATCTTGAGAAAGAAAAACACTGTCATCTCTACTTAGAGAAGACAAGTTAAATCTATAGATACAGCTGACTATTTTTATGTCATCCTCCCATTTTACTCACTGCCACTGAATTCTGCCTCGCCTTACTGCTCTTTCAGAGATTCTTTCCTCCCCCTTCTCTTGTGGTGTTTGATTTACTCAGGCACTGTGACCCATGTTTTTCCTTTTAGACACATCATCCCCCCTGATGGCAGTATCACTCGAGATGCAGAACTGGTTCCTCTGGCTCTGAGAGAGTCCTCTTGTCTCCTAAAGTCCTCTCAGTAAAAGGCAGCAGTTCCGAGTTTTATCCTCCTGTTGTGTACTCCTGCTATACATGGCTGCAGCTGCGATGGTTTTAGCAGGCCAAATCCTGGCATATGTTGGTGTGAGAGAGCTGACTGCTGCTTTGTGTTTTGTTTAGGCTTTGGCTGCCGTGTTTGCTCAGCGCAGTTTGTGAGCCTGACATTTTGTGCATTGTATAAGCTCCGGATGAGTCACAGAGGCAAAGATTCACGGGAATCTTTCCAGTAACTTCAATAGGCTTTGACTCGAGCCTCTAGCACCCTCGGCTGAAACAGATGGTGTGTCTGCAGGAAAGCAGGCAGCCTGATGGACATCGTTTAGGGCTGTATGATGTCACTGACACCGACTTACATCGGTTTTGTTAGTGAAACGATAATTCACACAGATGCAAAGCTTCTCCTAAGCGTTGCCCTACTGAGTGCAGTCCTGTTGCCCCTTTATTCCACTGTTCCACCCCGACAGTGGGGGGCAGCAATAGATAGATGTGGGTAACTCATTTCTGTTACAATCTTCTCTCTTGAGCATTAGGAACTGGGACTGGCTTAGTTCCCTGAGCATGGTGGGTGGTTTTTGACCTTTTCACCTGTTAGCATTTATTTTTTAAAAATTCAACTTGGAGGGGATGAAACGCTTTACCAGAAATTTGCTATCTGTCATTTTTACAGAGAAAAATGGAAATGCTAACATTGACTTCAAAGGTAGTACAGTAAAAATCTGTTAACTCATGGCGCAACCTTTCTGAAGTCATCCAGTGATGGAGGGAAGGAGCCAAAAATGTATGCTTTGGGGTACTAGGAAACCTTTAACTGTTGTGGAAGTATCACTAGCTATTTGCTGTCTGTACAGAAACAAAATCGCTCCTGTTACTAAGTTGCCGTCCTAAGAGCTGGCAGAAGGTAAATCACACAGCACTCTCTTGTACCTCTGAAGCCTGTGGGAAGGATACATGCTGTAAAGACCTGTGTCTCTAGGCGGGCTACAGATACAGTTGCTGACTGTCTTTGAAGGGACTCGGAATGATCACTTCCTTTTTGCTGTCATACTCTAAATGTGTTTTTTTTAAAATTCTGGAAAGTGTAAAAATTTTCAGCACTTCTTAGTCTGGGTAATTGAGCATTTTCCTTGTTCTGGCTTTGTCAGAGCTACTGACCCCCAGGCCAACATGATAGCAAATTCTCCAGAAGAAAAAAATTCCTGCAAGCTGGGAGGGATTAGAAAGCTCTTCTGTTCTGCTTTCTAAACTTTAGTGGAGTTTTAGATAATTTATTGACCTTGTAATTTTCAGCAAGAATGAAACTGGGGAGCTTTCAATACAAGATAGCCGAGCAGCTACTGATCAAGACGTAGAACGCAAGAGAGAAAATCTAAATCTCTGTGTTTCAAAAAATGAATGGAGGTATCAAACTGAGCACTAAAAAGCAATTTCTGGATGAACAAAATGTTGCAATCAACCACTTTCACGTTGTTTCATTTCTTCTTAAAACAACCGTTTGCGCGAGGACCTCTCTCACTGCTCACGCTCCAACAGGCTCATGTTTCGATTTTCCTCCTGAGGCAAAGGATGGGGGAGAATCCTTCTCATGGAGAGTACAAACTTAATCTTCAAAACAACAAAGACTCCATGACTCATAAGTTTTCTCCTCAGGTCAGGTCAGCCACTGCCAACAGTTTCCTCTGTTTACAGTCTGCTGCACTGCAGCTAGGGGTGTGGATTGTTCATGTTGCCGCTCACTGTCATGCTGCTGATGAGAAGAGAGTGGAAACTATGTCTGTATCAAATAAACTGAGAAGTGATGAAAAAAAAATCGGGAATGAAGTCACCACCGTCTTTAAAAGAGAAATCTTCAGAGATGTGGATATCCTTCTAATATTTTCTAATATTTAAAAGAAAACATATAAACCTTGTACTGTCCCAAATATCAATAGAATGCTTGTTATCTTTAGGGAGGAAAACTGTTAATGGTTTTTATTGGCTTTGGATGAGTTTTACTAACTAAAATTATTCATAATTTGAGTTTGTAAGAGGTATCACATATTTTAGAATTCGTTTTTCTTAGAGAAAACAATGATATTGAACAGAAAACATAGGTTTGAACAATATATATAACATGTCTGTCTGCATATATGCTGTCAGATATACATGTAATAATGATGTATTGAATCGCAGGGTTCTTTCCTTCATCTATGTATGTCATTACGAATTTGGCTCAGTACCTTATGGAAAAACTTCTTTCTTGAGTAGTATCATGTTTTGCCAGTAGCTGAAGTTTTAGGATTTTTCATACCTTGCCTCAAATCTGGTTTATTACTTCAGATCTAAAAATTTACATTTCCTATGATATTAATCTGAAACCTCAATTTAAATAGTGCGTTCAGATCTAATTGCAGATAGTGAAGAGATGTCAGTGGTGGTAGACACAGTTACAGGGCAAACAAAGAGAGGAAGAAGAGTTATAATTTGTGAACTCACATGTTTTTAAATAAAAAAGTGGTCTTGGGGGATTTCTTCAGCAACATGCTCTTATATCAAGGCACAAATTGCCTAGAGGGGGTGGTAGAAGTTGGCTGCCTATATATTCTTTGTTCCTGCTTTAGAGTATTAGACCATTCCTTCTGCTTCCTCTTGTGGCTGAACACAAGCTGGCTCACAGATAGTCCAACTCTGTGTGCCCATGACTAGAGATAAAAAAGTGGAAAAGGAGAGGGCTGTTACACCCTCTTCTGTTCAATGACACAAAACGAGCTTGTGCTCAGCATGCAGATGTGCACACCACAGGAACATAATGGCCAGAAGAAAATTGCACAGTAAATTCTACTGAGCTGCAGGGAGCTTGTTGCTCTGTACGAAAAAAACCCACAAAAACGCCATATTTTCTTTGCTGGGAAGGATTTATTCAACATCTAAGCAGTAATTTAGATGCAGTAATTAGATTAAGCAGAACTAGATTACTACTTCTCAATTTGGATGTCCCTAAGACCAGATAAATATTGGTCTCTTTAGCCCTTGTGACCTGCCTAGAGCCATCAGACTTCCTCTCCAGTGTCACTGCACCTTCTCACAGAAGTCTGGCTAAGTACTGGGGGTTATGTTTACAGGTATAACATGTCACACCTGTGAAAGCAAAGTCTTCTGAGCATTTCAAGGTTTTCTTTATATTTTTCCGTTATTTGAATTTTTTTTTTTTTGTCTATGTTATAATGTATGGTTGAGAGCTTGAAGAAGCTTTCCCTTTCGTGTGAGCCATGGTCTCTCTGTACTTCCACCAGAAGAGAAAAGCACTGATTTCTAATGGCCTGACATTTGACTGGTTGAAAAGAGACAGAAGGCAACTCTTAGGATCTGGTGGTGAATTTCATGTATATTGAATCAGTCTGTGTCATGATTTCAAGTGCTATTCAAAGGAGTCATGCACAGAAGCTATTCATTTTAGATGCAGACATGCATGTCAGGTTATATATGGTGCCGTGGGTTGTATATCGTGATACTTTCTTCTTTTGCATCAATATGTATGACGTTTTTAGTTTCAGTGTATCTTGCAAAGTGATTATTTTACAAAGCAGGAATGTAAAGCTGCAGCCTTTTCATACATCACAGAAATTGACTGATTAGCAGAATCAGGTTGTTATTCTACTTCCTTAAATGTTCTGTATAATTCCATATGTAGTGATCAGTCCATGTCCAATAGTTTAATAGCATTATCTACCATGTGTATCTAACTATTATTTTTTTGTCTGAGGTCTTCATGATTTCATTTAACAGTGCTCAGGCTGTTAGGCACAACACATTTAAAAGGATCATCTGTTGTGCAATGTGTAAAACCTGAAGAGTTAGTAGTTTGCAGTAAATAAAAATGGAGTCCAAAGCCAGTGGACAAAGCAAATACTTTTCACTAAATATAGGAAGAGAAAGAAGAAATCTTATGCTTTAGTAAAACAGATGTGCTCCCCACAATGTACTTCATACTCAAGAAAGAAAGCTCAGTGAGAGCACTGCAGCGCTTGCTTCCATCGCAGCACTAATCTAAAAAAAATGCTATCCAAGAGAACTCATCTTGAGTTAGCTTGTCAAGTGTGAGTGCCAACACAGTAAGACTCCAGAGCTGCAAGGATTTGCACTGCAGAGCAGCTAAGTTTGTACCCTCATATTACAAACATGTGATGACAAATCTGCCTTAAAATATTCCTCTCTCTCTCCCTGCTGCAGCTGATTTAATGGGTTGTGTGACTAGACTCTAAACTGTGTTTGAGGGAACCTGTACTGGTGACAGCATCACTTTCTACAGGAGAGGAAGGGATGACTGTCTCATCAGGATGCAGAAAACCTCTTCAGCTGGATCTTTTGGTGATGGAGTAATACTATGGAACCACTGCCTGCTAGGTCAGTGAGGACAAGCCTGGGAACTCATAGATTGTTGCAAGATGAGCTGCTTTACTCTGTGCTGTTGGGCTGCTCCTGTACCAGTCAGAAGATCATTCCAAGCACATCTGTATCTCTGCTTATCACTGGCCCCTCTGGGCTGTACTCTCTCTCTTCCATTGCCTTTTGTGAAATCCCAGAATAAGTCATCTTGCATTCATCTCTAGGGCTGACCATTTTTTACCAACCATGGCTCTTCAGAAGCTCCAGGAAGTTCAGCAGCTATGAGACTTTTCCTCTGGGGCTGACAGCAGCAGGCAAACACACTGACTCACATTTGATCAACTCCTGCTGTCTACAGAGGCTGTCTAACTCAGTCAAGTGAAGTGAAGTGAGTGACTTTCTGTTTAGCTGGTGTACAGGAGAGCAGAATTATGCACATGCTGGGCTTAAAGGCACAATTCGAAGCCAAGGGTCTTCCTATCTCATCAACAATTTTCTAGAAACCTGGTTGACAGAATCTTGTGTTCACTCTTTCCTCCTTGTTTTCTTTTTCCCTCTGTCCAGTTAACAGCAATCTCAATGGGAGATTGCACAATTACAGGCTTGCATACCTGGAGTAGGTGTTTATTTTTTGCCTCATTCATTAAAAACTGTTCTGTGGTTGTCTTCTTTTCCCTCCACTGAAATACTATGGCTTGTGTTTATCCCTGCTAGGGGATATATTAAAATATTCACTGTAGTGAGTGGTTAAGGAACAGATAAGTTCACACTTTGTCTCTCTTACTGACCAGGTTTCCTCTCAGTATCTCAGCAGGGTCTTTGTCTTCAGTTCTGCCTTATTTGTCCTCCTAAGGACCTCAGTTAGGAATTCACTCCAAGCTGCTGTTGTTGGCTACATCTGAATTCAAACCTTTGGGGGTTTTGACTTGGATAACGAGATTGAATGCCTGCTTGAGCAACTTCTGTGGTATCATTGGCTACCATGGCCTCAGATGACCCAGGCAGGGTTCGCATATTATGAAACAGATGAACAGTGGAAGTTCAAGTATTAAAGCACAGCATGACTTGTCACTGCACCTGCCTGTGCATGTACATTTAACACTCCTAAGCCACCTTCACTGGCAAGAAGTTACTGGGCACAATCAGGAACCAATACTCTTGGAAAAATATGTCTAGTTCCTTCTCTTCAATGTCCCAAAGAATTTTAGCCCCTCTTGTGAATAGATACTATTCTTTTTTACTTTGAACAACTAAATGTTTTTTAAAAGATAAAATTTCTCACACCAGTTAATGCCTAACATTATTTGTTTGCTTGAGAGTAAAATGCTATCTTTCCTTGCTTTCTTTGTAACTTGCACTTGTAGACTATCCTATTTCAGGGTTCAGGCTGGCAACTAGAAGCAAAAGTATTTGTAAAACAAACCCTAAAATCTGCCAAGTGTGTAACAGAATCATGGTAGCAACATAAGCTGTTCTATCAGAGCATGTGAAAAAACTGTAATAAACTCCAGTTCTTCCCAACAGAGTAGCAACAGTTTATTATTCATTTTACATTACTTTCCCTTTTGAATAAAAAGTAGGTCTCCTTCCTTTTCATAATATTGAAAAACAATGGGACTAGAGATGAGGCAGTTTTTCTAGACAGTCTCAGAATCAGGACAGGGATCTACAGGGAGGTGGTGGGTTTTCCTTGTGCAGAATAGGTGTATCACAAGGTGTTCTGTTCCAAGTAAATTTAAAAATTCAGAATTGAAAACTCAAGCAAATATGGAAGGCAGAAAAATCATAATTAGCTGCTTTCTGTTTTGCAAAAGCAAGTTCACAGATTTCATTCAGAATTGGTAAAAAAACCCAACATTCTCACCTACAGAGCTACCTATAGAAGCTAGAAGAGATCAAAGCCAAATTTGCATTATTTGACAGGGACCAGGAACAGAATGTATAATCATGCTCATGGGTATTTATTTGCTCTGTTTACAAAAAAACCGAATAGTATACTCAGCTCTTATAGTTTAATTTCCAAAATAATTAGGAACATTTTTATATTAAAAATTACTACTTGAAAATTTTTCAGCCTGTAGGATGATGGAAAATTTAAAACTCAGTGTTCATAAAAGCCACTGATTGACAAGCTCTCTAAGCCTCTGATGTTATTGTATAACAAATTAGGTAATATCAGCAAACATCAGACTCTTTTATAAGCTTGCTTGTAAAAGCTGGAGTTCATAAATCTGGGGACAATACATTGGTCCTTTGAAGGCCGAAACAGTTCTTTCTGTCTACTCCATGGTGAAGCAGGAACAAGTGGATACATTTTCCCTGTGGAAGTTGTCACAGAAGTTAGGTGAGTTCGGGTTGTGATTTTGGAATGTATTTTATTTTCAAATGTGTTGACTGTATTCTTAACCTGCTCATTAGAGGTACTTGAAGAAAATGTGACTCACCAGCTATATGGCCTTGCCTGAAGAGATGAGATTTCAGAGGTTTTCAGAGGTTGATCTCCAGTTACTACTAAGGGATGACACGAATTGTGGAATTGTGATCATCTGCAGGGAGGAAAGAAGAGACTTGGATTTCATCGTAGTGATTCATGTTCCCTCTGAAACAGACATGAAAAAATCTATCCTCATTGATACGTCGTGCACCAGCTAAGACAAGAATGCTAAGGTTGCATGAGCAGACCACTTCTAAAATTACATTTAAAGCAAGATATATCATTGACATTGTGTGATTTACACTAGCTGGCTAATGCTTTTTGGCTGATATTACCACTGTTCCTCAGTCACAATTTGAAAAAGAATTGAATGAGTCAGCCTCTGTTCAAAGGAAGATGAAGGTCATTATCTTTCAAAGTACTTCATATTTGAAACCTTCTTGGTTCAAAAGTCTCTCAACCTAGGCAGTAGCACAGGGTCTATAACAGCACCTGGTTCTCCGTGGAGGTAGAAGCAGTGCAAGGCCTGGTATCTTAAGACAAAAAGGGAAATTGCAGTCAGCATTGTCACCGCCTGTCTTCATCGGCAGCAGGAAGTAAGGAGTAGATAAAGATGTGCTATTTTCTGTAAACTTAACTTTTAACTAAGTAACTGGAGCCCGAAGCTGCGTGTTCTTGCGTGTATGTGGTTGTTGTGGGTGGAAAAGCTGCTGACACTTGCGTCTCCTTGAAATCAATAACATGGCTCCCATTGCTTTCAGGGGGAACAGAGGCCAAAGCTACAAATCCCATCAGATAATCATGAATCAAACAAAGAGTTGCAGTATACAGTAAAGCCCCACATGGCTGTGATTCAGAAAAGTACTCCGCGTTCTTTGTTAGGGAAGTAAATCACGTAGCAGCAGGAGTAATTTTCAGTGTTCTAAATGCTCCTCAGAAAAACTAAAAGCAATTTTGACTGTGCAGGTTTATGTACTTGATGCCTTCATGAAATCTTCCCGCCTATGAGGATAGTTTGGGATTGCTTCCTTCACAAAAAAAACCCCAAACAAACCAACTTTCTCTTATTTTAATATGTTCCAGTGTGCATTTTTTTCCACAGCTGATCACTGAAACCCCAAGGATGCAACAGTTGTTGTGAATGAACAATCAGATTGCCCAGCTAATTAATGGTTTTTAATGGACTTGAGTGGTTTTTCACCTCTCCTTCTTGTGATTTCAGTGCTGATGAAACTGTTAATAAATTCTTAATGAGGAAAAATGTTACATAAATGTTGAGTAAACTAGGTCTTCTTTTATATTCAAAGTGTAACACGTAATTAAAATGTACCATGTACAGAATCAGATCTTCTTTTAACTCATCTCACCCACTCTGTGCTGAGATGAATATATCCTGCTCTTCATTTGATGTGTCCTGTTGTGTTAAATGTACCACATTGATCTAAAAATGGCAGATTCTGTGGGTGCCCGGGGTTGTTATCATAACCAGACGCTGCACGCTTGCAAGACATGCCTCCACAGAGGGCCTCTACTTGGAAGAAAAAGAAACGTGTAAAATGATTTCCCTTGTCCTTTCAAAATAGGTTTCTAATCCATTTAATCCATTCCTTGCAAAAAATCCACTGAAAATACAATTTCCCCGTTAAAATTGAAAAATATTACTCTTTTTTTTTTCTGTAGCATTTCCTGGTTTATTCATAGTATGATCATAATCAGGAAATAACAATGCAATCTGTAAGGAATTTTAAAAATTAGTTGGAAATCATTAATTTTAATAACTGCTAAACAGGATGCCTTCTTAACATTAATTTTTGAAGCATAGTAATTTTTTTCAAGAGCTTTCCCAGAATTGCGTTTTCTTTTAAGAGTGTGATTTTTAAAGATAGAGTAGATATTTTAGAATCACTAACCAAAGGTTAAAATCTTCAATGTGGAATTTTTAAGGAATCATATATTTATGGTAAACTCTCATCTTTCATAAAATAGACATGTGTCATCAGCTATCTTTCTGTGTAAAATTCTTCTGTGTTTTGTGTGGTATTAACCAGCCTTAGAATATTAAGAATTATTTAGTTCCTGTTCACTGCCATGGGAAGAAGGCTATGTAAACTTATGCTTATCATATCATGAATCAGTCTTCCCATAAAAAATGATAGCATTTGCTTAAAAATTCGTAATGTTTCTGAAAATACTGAATATAATTCATTTTTTGGCCTTCTGTTTCCTGAGACTTTAGCACTTTTATTTTCTGTGTTTCAGTCTGCAACTCTGAGGATATGAGTAGCTTTTAAAGGGGAAGTGGAGTTTCTTCACTGACCACATAAATGCAAGAGCTGGGCTTTCATGAAAGATAATTAAATATTATGAAACCAGGGGTGAACCCATCCAAATTGACATGGCTAAGACAACAGCCCTAGAGCATGAAAAGTACTGGGTGCTAATGAACAGAGTGAAGGGAAGATAAATAATTCTGAGCCCTGGCATTGCATCCCAACGGCCAAGTACCTGCATCCAGAGTTCAGCTTAATTGTTACTTTTCCTTGCAGGCACCAGACAAAGGTTTTCTTACATGCACTTGTCTATATTGCCGGGCAGAGGTTTAGCTTATTTACCTAAGGTGAATCTGTTTGATGATTTCCACCCACTTACCGCATGTTCCCTCCTCACAACTCTTTTTATTGGTTTTTTAAGATAAAGATTTGGTCCTTATGTGTCCCTAACTCTGAGGTTACATTTTCTTGAAATATGCTGTTGGCGTTGCAATGCGCTGAGTCTATGCAAAACAAAGGTACACACGCTTCTGACCTACATTCAGGGGCCAGAGATGTGGATCATCAAGGGAATGAGCTTCTCCTCTCTTTTGGCAGTGATATCCCAGCTGCTGTCATTGCAAGTATTGGAGCAGTGCCTCTGTGACCTCAGTAGGTAAGCTCTGCCAACCTATTAGCTGAGTTGTTTAGCATGGACTTTGATTAACTTTGTTCAAATTTAACTTTCTCTTGGAAAACCTAGCTGTCTGTTTTCTGTTGTTGCTACAATTGTGGCTATAAAAATTAACAAATACTATAAAAATGAACAAATAATTTATTGTACTGTTACAGATTTTTGCTTGGCATCAGCAAGCTGCATTCATGACAACTGACAGCTGAAGCAGCCAGATGTGTGTGTACGTGCATAGTTCTTCAACCACGTGGGCTTTTGCACAATAAATCCATTAGTGCTGATTGCTTCCCTTTCTCCAAAAGGCCCTGCTTTTTCACTTCATTTTGCCATCTCTATCTCTAAATCAGCAAATAGCTTTCAGTAAAATCCTAAAGGGCTGGACATTTGTGAATTATATAATTTAATGCATTAGTCACAAAATAGCAGACGAATTTGTTAAGGGTGACTCACGACTTTATTGCCCACATCTTCTAGATGTAAAATGGATCTTTATGATTTGGCTTTTCTTTTTTTGCCTTCAACCTTCTTTACTGTTTTCTGAATGACAGATGCCTCATCTGTTTTATGGCTAGGAACACATACTGCATGAAAAAGGCCTCTGCTTTCCCTCTGAGAGAGAGACAGGGTCAGGAAGCATACGTGGTGCAGTCTCTCGGTGGCAGAACAACGTCCTCTCTTGATGGCAAATTTTAAGTACATTTATGGAGGTTTATCATCTTGGACTTGAAACGTAGCCTGCAACTTGAAAGTCAATGTTCTTTCACAACAATTGGAGTCTGGCAACTGAAGGTAGTTAGAAATAGAAGTGATTTCCCTGTGACTCCAACAATTTGTTTCATACCAATGTTTACCAAAGTGTTAGCACATCTCTCAGCACCCAAAGCTGCACATGGTGACGAAGCTGTTACACCACCTCCCTGCCAGCAGAAGGAGAGGTCTTTCTTCCTCTCCATGCCCCTCCCACTGCCCAGTCCCCAGTTCTCCACTCTGCCCTCTGCTACTTGTGTGACAGGTCGGGGAGCTGGGGCAGCCCTGATTGTAGTGCTGGGCCAGAAGAGGAGGAATGAGGAGAAGGCTGGGGCAAGGAAGAAGATGCCATCCTCTTTTGATAGTTCTAAGACCAGCTAGTGCCAAAGCAACAAGGCATGTATCTTCTCCCAAAGTTTCACTTTTCCCCTCCCTGGGTGGTTAGTCCATGAGTCTTTCACATTGCCACGTGATATAGAACATTTTTTGTCGACTTGGGAGATGCATCTGGACGATAATGAGATGTGAAAGCATGTGTTGGGTTCTTCCTCAGGAAAAAAGTTGTCACAGTTTTTTTCTCAAAACAGTCTCCACAAATACACCCTTAAGCAAGACAGAATGCATCTTCTTCATGAGGTGGGTCCTCCAGACAAGGTCCATGAGTCAAGCTCTTACTCATTTCCATGTACACACCAAGGAATCTTTTTTAAGGCACGTACCTTCTAGGCAGATAGTGCCATCAGAAATAATTGTAGTCGTGCAGCTCTTCCTACCAAACAAGCCAACATTTGTTAGTTCACTAGACATAGTTGGCCATGCCCTTTGGTTAGAGGGCTGAGTCAAATTCAGATTATGTCTACAGGTGCAGGAGTACCCATGCAACAGACTTTGCTTTTCCCGAAAAATATTTTGCTGCTTTCTCTTGTGTCTTCTTATGCATCTTTGCTTACTATGTTATGTTCCTTTAAAATTTGAATTTTTGAAATCACTCCTTAGTTATTGGACCTTCTTTTATCTCCACCATGGTGGTTTGCCCTTGGGAAAACAGCCTATTCACCTCTTGGCAGATCACTTCATACCAGCCCACCTGCCCTGGGTGCTGTTTGCCCACAATTTGTTTTCTACAGTGAAGGCTAGTGATCAACTGTTTTCTGACCTCTTCCCTGTCCAACAGTACACAGGAAGCTGGAGAAGCACAAAAATAGTTCATAAAAATAATACCCAAAGCCCCTCTTCGCCTACTGAGTGTTTATGTAGGGGTGCAAAAACAGTTGCTCCAGGAGACTAGAAATCTTGCATAAAGTTAAGTATTTCTAGTTCATGTGCGCAAATGGAACAACATTTCAGGGGGCTGAAACTCATCACCTGCATCTTTGAAAACCAGAGCCTGGTGTGCTGAAGAGAAGAACGTTGCACCTTGTGCTTACAGACACTTCATGGACTTCATAAAAAGGGTTATTTTGTTAATGATTAGCTAAGTCAGTAAGAAGACTGGGAAAACTGTTAATGATATATTTACCCAAGAGTGCAGCTAGAGCAATTTGCAAAATGATGTGTGATATCTACATGAATACACAGACATATCCCAGGGAAAAGTGGATAGAGTGTCATGGGTGGAGTGCAAGCTTCCTGATTCACAGGACAAATAAAAGAATCAAGGGAATATCGCTTGGAATGATTCCTTCCAAAAAACAGCATTATATAAGGACAAAATTCACTCTAATTGCGGTGGGTTTCATTTCATTTTTGGCTGTCCACACTTGGGGTCAGAGCGATAACTTGTGCCAAAGAGTCCTTGGCTCAGGATCATCCAGGTTCCTGCATGTTGCTGTGTTGATTGGACACTTTTGTTATGCAAACACTAAATGATGGGGAGCACAGGCAAAAAAGAGAATTGGTTTACACTGGGATGCGGCTCTACACTTCTCAGTCATTCCCTCCATTTCAGCCCCACCTCTGAAGAAAATGGAGGCTCTGCTTATGGATACCGCCTGAAGTGCCAGTGGCTGCATATTAATGCCACTTCGTTCCCTGCCTTCGCATGAGATCAGCTTATTGGGCACAATCCCACTCCCTGTGCCTCAGGTGTGCTAGCCCTGCCACAGCCTGTACATTGCAGCACTGTTTCTGCACATTTGCAGGGCATGGTTCTGAGAGGCCCATGAACCACCATGGGCATCCTCCTCTGCAGGCTGGGGAAAGGCTGCCACTCTCTCCCATCTTTCTCTGCCTCTCTGGGGGCCTCACTAACAACAGCAGCTGATGGTCTGTTCGAAGGGAGCTTTCACATCTGTCTGTAACCATAGTGACCAGTGACTTGGGCCCAGTGTTTGGGAGTTCCAGGAGCTAGAAATGCAAGTGCATGTGTAACATTTCTCTTCTGTGGCACCCTCTCTTTTCCCTGAAAATATCTCCATGTTCTCCTCATACTACAGCCCTGGAGTTCAGACTTACAGAATATAATTTTCCTTTTCATTTTTAAATAATATTAGAGGCTGGTTTTTTTATTTCCAAAGGAAAAACACTTGGCTTCAAAGAATATATTTAAAACAGCACAACTTCTGTGATCATCCTTCATCCACTGGATGTACATAAATATCTTCAGTCAGAAAAAATGCACAGAAGATTATTAATACAATGCAAATCATTAAAATATGATCTGTCCCTTCCTTTTGTATTACAAACTGTGTGATTGCTGAGTAGTTTATCTTTGCATTAAGAGGCTCAAAATTGCCGCTTGGCTTTCTGCCACTTCTCATTGCTTAACTCCGATAATTAGCAGCTCTTCTGTTTATTAGGTTTGTACTAGTTTAGTAAGGTATCTCCACCGGGCACTGTTAAATCTCTCCCTCTCCCTCTCTCTCTCTCTCTCAGCACTGCTCGTACTTAGTGACTAGTTTCTCCTGTCTTTGCAACTCTGTTTAGTGAACTCCCAAGCTTCTCAGCCTGAAGTGTAGCACACAGTCAGTGTCACAGCATGCAATAGTGCAGGGGAGAGGAGTGTCCTAGTTACAGGTTGACCCCACAGCCCACTACTTCCATACATGAGTCCAGATCCCACGGTGGCTCCTGCAAAAGTAAATGGCCAGCCCAGACACTGGAGGCTTTGCATACCCCTGGGGATCTGCAAGCAGGGCAGGACATGGGTGAGCCCTAACCTGAGAGATACTGACATAAATCTTTTGAAGCATAAACTGACATCAATCTTTTGAACATAAAACCACCAATATCTGTGTAATACATTTGTATAATGAAGTTAGAAAGTTACTGGGTATGAGAGTGACTAAATGGGGTGATGTGAGTTCTGTTGAGGCCTGGAGAATTATTTTTGCTGCCTCTTGTGCTCTGTTTGGGCTTTTAAACTGAATTTACTTAGTCTGTCATAGTACACAGCTGCTATGGAAGCACATATATGTAAATATTCACTAAGATAAATATGCCAGCTTTAATAAATGCATCTCTTCTCAATGAAACCTGTCCAGCTAGCATAAAGTAGTACAGATATTAAAAGTAGGGGTAACGAGTAGAAATTTCTCCTTTAGTGTGTCGCAGTAGATGTCAACAAGCTTATCTCTATTGCCATGATACTGTTACCTATACCATAAGTGGTGTCTAGGCTCACACACTGCCTGCATTGTGGAGATGGAGGAGAGGAGAGTTTTCCTCAGGACAGCTGAACTTAAAAATGGGAGTTCTATCCTTAAGCAAGACAGAGATGACCTTGGGTTTTTTCAGGAATGCTTCAGAGTCTAGAGTGCCTGGGACCTCCATTCGTCTGCCACTGAAAAACAACAGCCTGCAGGAGTCGCTGCCAGAGCCATGTCTACAAAGCGTGGAGCTGTCACATGGGCAAAGCTCCCACAGCCCAGGGGCTCTGCAGCTCCTCGCTCCCCATGATCTCTAAGGCTCAATATTACAAAGTGACAGACATACTCTGCCCATGCTGAAATCTCTCAGCCTCCATGGAAATTACCTGAAGTGGAAAGTTCTAAACACTTTCCAAGAGCTACTTGACACTCTGCAAGCTGAAGCTGTAGCAGTTTGTCATTTATTTATCTTTCATTTGCATGTTGGCCATCTTGCTGAATGGTGCCTGGTTCTAAGGCTTCCCTGGATCACTCCAGCATTAAGGTGTGGTGGTGATACTTAGTCTATGTGAAGGTGCACCTGTGTGGTGAGTATATGGTCTGCAAAGCCCAAATTACTCCCTCTCTCTCTCTGTCTCTCTCTGTCTCTGTCTCTGTCTCTCTCTCTCTCTGAAAGGCTGAGGCTGAATTGCCAAATGCTGCTTCTCTGCTGTGGGCTGTCAAATAAAGGTGCTTGTGAAGAGACAAGCTAGAATTTACGATAAAATCTGATATATGGAGGAATGAAGCAAAAAAGAGAAAGAAGACCTAACTGCCTGCATACTGTGATTTGTCACTGGTGTTCTTATGTTCCCTTCAGACCACTGAACCCTTTTAAAAGAATAGAGGTACAGTTTATGACATCTAACGCTAGCCACAAACCGGAAAGTCTGGAAACTGAATCTCAGGACCTGTGCCTGCTGAAGTCTGACTAATGTTTTGTGTCTTTGTTACATTGACTTGATCTCCAGTTCAAATTACAGCTCAGAAACTGAGACCATAAAGAGATAAAAGAGAAGTTTATCTGTATCAGACATAACCTTTGCATCCCTTTTGCCTAGTCTCTCTCTGGGTGAATTGGCATAGCTTGACAGGATGTGAGTGAAAAAGTAAATAAAATATTTCCAGATATTTGACCTATACCACAACCATCCTTGCTCAACTTACCCTGCTTTTGTTTCTCTTTTATTTTCTACCAACATTTGCGAAAGGTGTTTCTTTTTGCTGATATTTCAGGGAGACTTTGTTAATAGACCAGTTTTAGATAAACTCGCTACATAGCAGAAATAATGCATATGATTTAACCGATGAGTCACATGCAACAAATAATGAATTATGGATAGTAGAAGTCAAAAGAGAAGTCACAAGCCTAACGCAGCATTTAAATCCTGTTTGCCACATCAAATGAATGTGCTTAGATTCAGTTCTTTGCGTATTTGCCAACAAACTGGGAACCTTTCTGGTTTCCGTGACCCAGAAAGGAATGTCACTGATTTCCCTTTGCTAGTTCTTGCTTTCCATACCTTGCTTTCCAATCTATTAAAATAAAAGGGAAAAAAGAAAACAAAAACCGACAAATAGGAAAATGTAAGAGACAAAGAATCAATAAATGTCCTTCAGGTGAAATTTTTAAAAGGGCAGCCGCTTCTGAATGCACAGACACCACTACAGCTGCCAGGAATTGCCAGCATTGCTGAAGGACTGAACCCAGAGAGGAAGGAGCAGGTGTCTGTGAGAGGCAAACTGCTGTAGCCCCTCTGCCCCCGTCTCTGTGGCCCCTGTACCTGGATGAGGCCCATTAAAGGCCCTGCTTATGCTGTGTTTGTCTTGTGGTTAAAGGCACAGTTTTACTTGCCAAAATCCTCCTTTCGGCATTTCTCACGAGTGGTCCGATCATGCCTATTAAATTCATGTGTGGGCATGGGTAGAAGAAACACAAAGCACATCTTGATTAGTTGCAATAGAGTCTGAGGCTTGGAATAGAAGTGTCACTGCAAAATTTGTTATACCCCTACTCTGGGACCAAGATTATATCTTTTACATATAAAGCAGTCAGCCAAAAGAGTTGCTTGCTTTTGTACCTTCTGACACAGAAATTGGTATGATATTGATCTAACACAATCTTTCTCTTCAGGATCACACAGATCAACATCTGCTCTGCACATACCAGCCCCTCTCTCTGACCCTAGAGGCAGAGCTGTCTGATGCAGGGAGTGCATTTAAAGCAAAAGCCGGGAGGCAAAGCTGGCTGGCATTGCTCCTGGACTGTACTGTGCCCATGATTACATCTTCTCCAGGTTGGCTGTCAAGCCAAACCCTTTGCCACCCCTTTTTCCCAGTTCCTTCACTTCCAGACAGTTCCACTGCCTGTTCTTTCTCTTATCCTTTGACCATGGTTTACCCCCTGGAGCTTTGGTTTCCTTTCCTCCTCCAGATAAAATTGTGGTGGTCTGTTTTCTCCTCTCTCCTTCCACTTTTTTCTAGTGGACCAATCTGCAGTGCAAGCCCCTTGCAGCAAACACTGCGTTACTGTGAGTTTGTGCAGTGCCCACTGCACAAATATCCCAACACAGTCTGAGTCCTCTTGGTGTTGCTTTGTCAGCCCATCCATTGTATGAGGAGAGCACTGCCCTCTCTCCTGTGGATGTAACAAGGTGATTTTGGCCCCTACTGTCTCGGAAGGCCCGGCTGAAATCATGTCTTATAAGGGAGCTGCCTGATGATGAGCATCTTCTTCAAGGAGTGATTAATTCTGTGACAAATTCTCTTAAGTCTTCTCCTCTCTCTGTTACCCTCTTGCTCTTCTGCAGCTCCATGGCTTTCCACACTATAGCTCCAACAGCCAGTGGAGCCAAGGTACTGTGTATTTTCTTAGTCCATGCCTTTACAGGCTTGGTAGAAGCCGCAGGTATAATTTCCTCACACTCCTAGGACTGGTGACGCTGAAGTGGCATAGGTGGAGCAGGGAAGAGACACCCTGTTTCTCAGAAGCGAGCAGAGCTGTCTCAGGCTGTAGGCCTCTTTCTGCTCTGGCTTGTGAGGTTGTTGTCTGCTGCCTCCTCCCCTGCCTGAGGTGAGGGAGCTTCCAGCCTCTACCAACAGCCCCAGCCGGCCCAGCTTGCCAGAGCAGCACTAGGAGACACGGGCTGGCAGCTCCTTCCCTGCACCTGCAAGCTGCAGGGCCACCGCTGCCTCTCAGCACCCAGCACCACGTACTGGCATGGGCTGCTGCTCATCGCCTGTCTGCAGGCTTCTGGGCAAGACATGGGCTCGAGTGAGACCTCCCAGGCTTGCTTGGGAGCCTGATGTCAGCCTCTGCTGAGGAGATTTGGAGGCTGCCCCAGGGCTGAAGAGGCATCTGGCCGCATTGTAGGGAGCTGAGCAGGGTCTCACCCACTCAAGCTCAGGAAAACAAAGCAGACCACTTGAAATTCCCATCTGCTCCATGTCCATTAAGTCAACCTATGTAATGTTTTCCTGCTAATACTCTGCTAATGTGTTGGGGTTTGGGGAGGTCTTATGGCAAAGAAGAATGCTGGGAATGGGTCTGTGAGAAATGGTCCCACAGAGCTGATGCTCACACAGAAAAGGCGGAGGGATGTCTCCTTCCATTAGGCCCTTTACAAAGCACCTCCTGGTCCTTCGCAGGGACCTTGCTCCAGCTCGCCATCCTGCCCCTGCAAGCAGCTGCCTGGCTCTCGCTGCTACCCAGGAATCGCTTCATTGTGAGGAGACAGGAGTTTTGAAAGGCTTCTGGAATTTCTGTTTGCAAAAGCAGTTCCTCCTACCCTCTACTTCAGTCTAGCCAGCAGTCAGAGATTGCCATAGGAAGTAATGTGGGCACCTCTGCCACACGGTTGTGGTTAGTGATTCTGTACCTTTGCGAGGCAGAGAGTTTCATCCCAGAGCTGCCTATGCAATCTGCTTTAAGCCCTAGCTCAAAGCAGTCAGCAACCCATGAAGGTGCCTGCTTACAGAAAAGCCATGGGGAAGTGAGTCTGGGTACTATTTATAAGGATAGGCATTATTGTCAGTGAACCACACTTTATGTGCAGCATTTGCTCTCACTCACGACATGATGTCATTCAGCCTGTGGCCTTATTCCATAGTGTAGGAAAATGAATACTTTTGGTCAGTACTAGTTACTTGATCCATTCCTATTTGGAGGCAAATTTCATGCTGGAAAATGAGTGTGTAGTTAGCTAACAGAAAGGGGAAAAAGGCAAAACTTTTCTCTACTACACACAATGTTTTCGTTGTTGAAAATTATGCAATTCTAATGAGCCCGATTCATTAGCTCTCTTTTAAAAGTCACACACCTTCAGAGATAACAATCTATACTTTAATGCCATTTCTAAGTTACTTGGTTTGACCTGTTTCTCTAGATATAGTAATCCTGCTCATGAATACCATCTGCCCATTCAGACTGCTCGTGTACCAAACAATATCTTCAAGGCTGGAGCTTACGGCTTTAACTATCACATGATACACAGTCCCATGCCTCTTAATCAGAGCATCAAGTGATTTATTCAATGTGCTTTTCTATTTCCTGCTACGGCCTGCCCTCAGAGGCTTCCAACAGCTCGAGGCAGCCAGAATTCATTCTTGGGGCTGTCTGCTTTCTGACCGGCAGTGCTGCTAAAAGCAGCAGCATTTTCTGCTTTATCTTACTGTATTTGCCTCTCTCCCAGTACACCTCTCCTCGCAGGGCTGGTCTAGTGAAAGCCCATGGTGGGGGGGGTGGAACAAAATGATCTTTAAGGTCCGTTCCAACCTGAGCTGTTCTATGATTCTACAATTCCCACACTGTCAGATGGAGTACATAATTCTGCAGTGAGTGGAGCAAGATCTTCTCTGGCTTCAAAACCTGGTTTAAGATCATTTATTTTTACCTCACCTGGCCCAACGGGACCCTGAACCAAGGCCACACTTCAGGCGGTACTGCACGGTAAATACAAGAGACAGATTGACAAGATTGCATGAGTAACACGACATGATGTTTCCATGCCACCTCGCTACAGAAAAGCTCAGCCTGTAGTGTAATAATGTAATGTGTCTGGCAACTGCTTTTTTGTGTTTATGTGGCCATGACGTGAAAACAGAATCTCGTAGGTGAGCCATGGGTCGATCAGTACAGCATTGAATGCTGACTCCAAGCTTGCTTTTAAGACAAGCAGCCACACTGATTTAGACATATACAGAGCATTCATTTAGTCAGATTTTCTGCTGGAAATGTAACTAGCTCTAGTTAACCAAAAGTTGATCTGATCACCAGACTTCAAATCCAGCATTTCTGGGTTTTATTCTTGAAAGTTCTTACAATCCTGTAAGCTAAGGAAGCACGTCACTCACTCTTTCCTAAGGCAAACAGAGACCAAAACTACTGAGAAAAATTTTGAAAAGCTTAATGTTGATCTCCTGACTTGTAGCCTGTGATTATAATCACAAGACCATCCTGTCTCCTGTTCTAGTAATAAAAAGCAACAACAAAAACCAGACCGAAATGAGACAAAAATGTCTCTCTTTTGCTGGAAAGTGTTTAAATATTAAGGATGTGTGATGCTCTTTGTTTTTATTTTAGGTCACAGTGAAGTTAAAGAAGAGAACTTTCTTAGCATCTGCTTTCAAAATCTCCCTGAATGTAGGTGCATGATTTGATTATGGCCATTTTATTGCACTGACAGCTTCCATCTGTGACTGACTTGCACTGTGTTTCTCTTACAGCTGAACAAGCTGAATGTAGGAGCTGTTGCTCTGTACACGGGGTCGGGAGGGAGGCTGTTGTGAGAGCAGTGGCGCACAGAGCCAAAGGTACCATTGCCAGCCTTTCTTGACTCTTAAATTACATTCTGCATTTTTGTGTTTTAGGTGGAACATTACACTGGAGCTGAAGAAGCAGAACCCCCCTGGGATGAGTCATTTGTATATCCTGTGATTGTGGTTTTGCTTTACCATCCTGCCAAGACATAGGTTAGAATCCTCTGAAGGCTGACTAAAAATTGTTGTATATTGCTGCTAAAAGAGCATCAGCTGTCTACATTAGTATTATCTTCCAATTTTTGTAATCCTTCTCATTTATCTCCTAGAGATTTTGTGTTAACAGGAACAGACATTTAGCTTTCTTTAAGGGCCTAGCATTTCTATCACTGGCTGGGACAGCGTCAGTGCTACCAAGGCGACACTTCTGGTGACGTCCAAAGTAATAGGGCAGGATTTTCTGAGCATGTTCAGTATAAGTAGGACGTGTCAAAGCAGCTGGTATGTAGAGTGCATGCCACAGGGGAGAGCCTCTGGTCTCCAGCATCACCTTGTGAAAAATGCGTATCTAAGAATTGACCTGGTAAGGCAGCACCAGTGTAAGCAAAACTGATCTCACTTATGCACTGTAGAGATATTATTCCAGATGCAAGGGTCTTTCTTCTGTCTCCATGGTGTCCATATCAGTTCTTTCTATAGTCGTGGTGACTTGGACACCAGTCCCAGACACCTGAAGCCGTAGCCTTTTCTACGCAGGGGCCTTGTTGTAAAGTGGGAGAAGATGGAGTTTATAGTCTGCTGGGCTACTCCACTCAGTCCCCTTGTGCCAAAGCCAGTTTAAAGTTCTTTTCTTAGAAAACAGGGTGATCATCAGCTTTCATTTCCTTCTGGTCATGACTGAGAGATGTCTGAGTTGATTTCAGGACATGATAGGACTGTGTAGGAAGAGCCTAAGTCTCAAAGATGGCTCCCAAATTTCATGATGTTGTCATCAGACACCTTCTAGCAGCAGCCTTCCAGGATGGCTCCATGCTGCACCTGAAACAATTCTTTGTGACCTCTTTTAGATCCAGACTCTGAACAAAAACTGGTATTCTTGGGTTGCAAAATGAAGACTAGCAACTGCAGAACTGCTGGATGGGGAAATGCGTGTATCTGTGCCTTCATCAGGAGTTTGGCACCACTGCACCTCAGATCTGCCAGCTGGGAAAGGATCACAGTGGTGACCATCTGGAAACTTCTATTTTATCCTAGGCAGTATCGCCCAGACAGTGGTTCGTGGCTGGGAGACCTGCAGTGGGCATTGCTGCAGTGTTTGGAAGCAGAGGTGAATGGTACAGCAGCACTCCTGGAAATCACAGAATCACAGAATCCCTAGGTTGGAAGAGACCCTCGAGGTCATCGAGTCCAACCCATGCCCTAACACCTCAACTAAACCATGGCACCGAGAGCCATATCCAGCTTTTTTTTAAACACATGCAGGGATGGTGACTCCACCACCTCCCCGGGCAGACCAGCCCAGTACGTTATCACTCTTGCTGGTAGATGATCTCCCCAAGAAACCTCAACAGGAACTTAGTCTGATCCTCTTCCCCAACAAGTCCTGAAGAACCATAACCTAACCCGATCTGCGGTAAAGCAGATGTTACAGAGCTATTGTGAATAGGGCTGGGGCATGAATATCACATGAGAAGACACACTGCATGCAATAATGGTCCATTAAATCTCTTTCCACTGGACTACACTGGAGCTATTGTTGCTGTCTTGCTGAGCATCTGACTGGACATCTACAGCAAATATTGGTGAGAATTGCTTTCGGCTGCTTGTGTAACCACATGTAGTATTACATGTGTTTTCAATTAACTCTCTTATCAGGATGAAAATTAGTAGAAATTGCTGAAGAAAATGCTTGAATAAATTCCTGTAACCAATATTTGACATCTGATACTAGGTTTTCCTCAGGAAAGGAGCTGGAATGCATGAGATAAGTAAAAGTTATTTAGATATATAATCACAAAAAGTGTAATGCCCCAGTCAGGAAACTAGTACAGAGAGAATCCAGTAGCTGGTCAGGTAGTGCTACTTCCAATGAGTATCTTTTAAAGGCAAATCTTAACAGACTCCCCTGATTAATTTTACTTTTCAGCCAAAGCATAGACATACGAACAGTATAGTTCGTAAGTGTAATTAATACGCTCGTGGGAAAACCAAGTGTTTTCTGTAATAGAGAGAGACAAACAAATACCTAGTGTAGTGAAAAGTGATGAGATATGTGGTATTTTACACCTCAATAATGTTTTGGTATATAGTCACAACTTCATTTAAAATGAGTAATATGCACTTTGTTTTCTCTTCATTGCCAGTATAAAATGCTTCAAAAGAAAATCCCAAATACTCTAGACTGTGAAGTATGCACAGTGCTAAGCTGAGCTACCCAGAACATCCTGCAACTAAAAAAAGAAAGAACAGTCTTCTGTGCATCAGAAATAACAGAAAAAGCAAGAGCTATGATCATTACATTAAGCTGTGCAGCCAGTTACTAAGTGCTAATCAATAGACACCAATTTAGAAACAAACGCAAGTCCTTTCCAGTAACAGAAGTAAGCAGAGGGCTCAGAAATAGCATAGCAACAAACCTGCTCTGCCTGGAGGAAGCCATTTCTATCACTCAGGCTCCACTGCCATCAGCTGTGACACATGCAGACCCTGGAAATGGTACTGTTTCAGCACTGAGTGCATGCATCACTGAGGTTTTTCTGCCCCCAAATTACACACACTTGCCTCCTTGTCTGAGCAGAAATGTCTGTTTAAAATTGTACTCATGGTAAGATTTATGTCCTACCTGGACTGGAGCCAGCAAGGGACAAATTGACTTTGTACAACATGCATAAAGACTTGTGAGCCTGACACTCTCACTCTCTGCCAGAAGAGCATTTCCAGACTTTGAAGTGCTGCAGACTTCTGGACCTTCATCAAGTGCTTGTGCTTGTCTTCCAGTATGGTGGGCACATGCTCAGGGCGAGCAGGATCTAAACTCTGCCCTGGCTTTGGACCTCTGCACTCCTGCTCAGCATGTGCTTCCTCTGCCCACAGCAGTCACCTACCTGAGAAAAGAGACCCCTCTCCCCACGCCCATACAACTGCATCGGCCCCAGTGCTCCCCAGCAGCCTGAGCTCCAAAAGTTAATGATAGCTCAAGAAGTTAGAATAAAACAAGGTTGCACAAGTTTCTGACATACCTGTGCCTTGCTTAGACAGCACCTGACACACACAGCTCTAGATTACTCTGACAGCCCACTTCGTCCTCATGAATCTGGGTTTTCTTCGGTTCAGATCCATCCTTTAGTGAGTCCAGAGGAGTTCTTTTCCTTCTTCAGCTTAAGGTCTTGGTTTCTTTTACCTTCAGTGGTGAGGAAGGGAGAAGGGCATTTTCAGGGTTCAGTTCACCCCATATATACATACCTACTGGATGGACTGAGTTGCCTTCTGGAGGTTAATATCTCTCCCCACTTACCATATAAGAATTTTTGTTTCAATTGCATGCCGAATTTATTGTAAGGAGAAGTTAGTTGAGACAAACATCAAGATTCATTTACTAACTGCAGATATCTGACTTCCAAGCAAAACTCTAAATGCCATCAAAGTATTTAGAAATTCCCAGACAGATATGCAAACAGACTTCCTGGTCACCTTGTGACGTGGAGGTACTACAGCAGGAATTGTTTTAGGTCTCTGTGTCAGACAGAAATTTTTGCTGTAGTATTTCATAGTGTCCTGTGCTGCATTTTGTCTCCTTGAAAGTCAGAAGAAGCTTCCTCTTGGTATAAGAAAAGAAACTACTTTTACACCTGGAAAATTTCCAAAAGCTTAGCAAAGCTGAGAAGTCAAACTAAATAGTGATTAAATGTTTTCAACAACATTTCACTGGTGGTGATCTGTATCTTCTTCCTTCATACTAGCTGCTCCTTGTACAGAGATTGCCTGAGTTACCCCCCCAGACAACTATAATTTTGGAGTAAATCCTCTGGAGTTAAGGTGGTGTAGGTCTGGTGGCTATAAATACAGACTCAAGCATGATAGAACTGAGCTTAGCCAGGATCCGTGTTGTTTGAGTGTGTGGTGAACTTTGCCTTCATGGTGAGGCTTAAGAGATGTTCATGCGGACTGAAATCAAAACGGATGGCGCTGTCCTTCATCTTGCATGTCCCACTCCTCCCTTGTGCTGGCAAAGTACTCGTGACTATGCCATCAAAGAGATCAGCAAGCTGATCCAGTTGAAAACTTGCCCTAGAAAAGTAGCAGATTGTTTTTCGGCTGGGGTCAGGGTCAGTGGGCTGATCCAGCTGACTGCAAGATCAGACAAGCATGAGCACTCCTGTTCCAGCACCTGGGCTTAGTGAAACTGTGCCCTGAGATGTAGCTGTGACTATGCAGAAAGTAAAAAACTAATACACTCAGCAAATACTTGAGGCAAATCCCAAGTCCGTATTGTACCGACAGGAGTAGCCACAAAGGTAATTCAGTGTATTAAGACTAATAGGTAGATCGGCATGGTGATATGTGTTAGGAACGCTAAAAGAAGCAGTCTCAACCATCAAACTCTTCATAAAACCCACAAATATTATACTGACAGTTTCAGGGAGGTGCATCAAGATTTAGTGATTTCAGTGTTCTTGAAATCTTAGCACACTCACAGTACTAAGACAGATCTGTATTAAGGGGTTTGTGGCTCTGGATGTCTTCACATTTTGCTGAAACCTGCTCACCAGCATTAGCCATAAGAAAGTTGATGCCGATGCAGCTGGGATCACTCACATTAAGATCAAGTAATTTGGTATTTTTGAACAAATATAATTTCTTTAGAGTGGCCAGAATAAGGGGATCCTGGCCTTGCTGTCCTCACAGTTGGAAATTCAAAAGGAGACATCTAAAATGGCAGGCTCTGAAAAGTATACATAGATGTTGAACTGCGTGGTTCGATCACCTTTTTCCTTTTTTTTTAAATTTTGTTAATGTTGTGCTTGAAGAAATGACATCAGCTGGAGACCAGAAGCAATTTTTGCAGATCAGCTGAGATTGCTTATTGAGAGTCTTTTTGGCAGAACAGGACAGAGCTTTGAGTTTTTCACTCAGCCATCTCAGTTCATGAATATGGCCTTGAGGCCGAACTGTTCCCTCTTTATACGCCTGTATACAATACTCAAGCAAACACAATGGAATGGCACATTGGAAAGCTTTTAGACTCTTCCACCACTCAGCACAATCTTTTTAGCTGTCTGCACTGTTTACTCATCCTCCTGCACCACTGACAGTAAAAGCCTGCAGGAATCCTTTTTCTTTCCTTCCTTTCCTATATGTTTTTTTTTCTCCAGCAGCACTGCAGACACAGCAGCATAACCAACTCAAAGAAAAACAAACCAAAGCGACTTTTGAATTCCAAGCCTCTGCAGGACAGGCTGCTTGTGTGAAGCTGAAAGGGAGCCAGAGCATACCAGCAAGGAAGCTGTGATTTCATCCAGCAGTCTGACAAAAAATCCAAGGTTCCACTGCAGCAGTTTGTGCAGATGCAGCCGCCTCCCTCTGGCTGAGTCCATGTCAAATGCTAACAGAGGAGTGCCTAGGAGGAGGATACCTATGTAATTCTGTGTCGCTGCCCCTTTGCTTTTTAGTAGCAACCCTCTGAGGAAACCAGGTATGCTCTACAAGGTTTTCAACAGTTTTTATTCCTTATCATGATGTCTAATTTCTAAGGTAAAGGGAAGCTGCAAGGAAATGGGAAAGATGTTGAGAGGATGCCATGGAGTGGTAATAGTGGTGCGTGAGGATGTGCAGGAAAATTAACCTGAGTGGGGGTGGCTGGGGCATTTGCCTGGGGTGCAGGTTAGCAGGGAAGTCTCTGGTGAGGTCTGGCATGAGGACTCAGGGATGATTAGCACCTGAGTCACACACGTTTTGGTGTTTGTCTGGGTACTGATATTTGTGGTTTGGCATCTGTGCATCAGCTTGTATACCAGGTCGGCAGGCAGGGGAGAAACACTGATCAGGTGGGGCAGAAGGTTTAGGATAGTGTGTGCTGGGTTGGGGAAACACTAAAGATTGTATCAAACCCATTTGCACCAGTGTGACTCTGGAATGACTCTGCTGACAGCAGTAGAGTAATGCTGACAAAACTGTGAACAGGATTTTGCCTTACACTGTGAAAACAAGAAGATTTGGCAGAGGGCCTGGATGGGTGCTGGGAGCTAGTCTCTGAATGTATAAATGCATGTGTTTCTGGAAAAGTCTGTGCCAATTGCTGGATAGATGTCTGAAGCCCTACAAGCATACATCACCCTACCCTTCACAGGAAACAAAGAGGCTGCTGCACTTCAGACAGCCTACCCACTGAATTATTCAATGCAACTAAATAACTACAGAGCTCCAATGAGTTACATAAAACTGCAAAACTGGCTCACTCCCTTGACTTGAATCAATGGTATTTTCTCTTTCTGATCGCTACATTACAGCTATAAATCCATGGCTTGGAGCAATGCTCAACACTCTTAGAGAAAGAACAGAAAACTTAGTAAGAGGAGCATGGAGGTGAACTGACAGAACACTGCAAGAAAGGTTCTGGCTGAGGAACAGATTCCTGCTCCTTGTGAGAAAGTGACAGTGTCTGAAATGAGCATATTTTGAGCTCTGTTGTGTCTTCAGAGCTAGTGCCTGCTCAAAAAAGCTGATTTGGAGACAGAAAAGCAGAAAAGCACAGTGGCAAAGTGTCGTTGCAGAGACTACTGCATGTGCTGGGTTTTTTCCAAAACAGGCGATGCAAACCCTGCATACTATCTATGCTGGCTCTTTTGTATCCTTTCACTTGCCCAGGATCATCATTCTTCTTGTCAGATTCCCCCACTGCGCCAGATCTGAAGCTGTGTCATGGTTTTAAGTCCAGCTGGAGATTAAATACTACATAGACTCTCAATGCCCGATGAAATGGGGAGGAGAATCCAAGTAAAACTTCTATCTTGAGATAAGAGCATTTTAACAATTGAAAATAAATGCAATAATACTAATACTAATACTAACACTAATACTAATACTAATAAAGAAAAAACCACAAAAAAGCCACAACGTAATTTCTCACCCTCTGCTGACTGATGCCAGACCCCCCTTCCTGAACCCAGATCGGCTGTCCTTCCAGGTAACTCCCCCAGTTTAAATACTGAGCATGACATTCTGTGGTGTGGAATATCCCTTTGGTCAGTCCGGATCAACTGTCCCAGCTGTGCTCCCTCCCAGTTTCTTTTACATACCTCCTCATTGGCAGAGAAATAGACAAGGAAAAAACGAAAGTCCTTGACTGGGAGTAAACAACTTAGCAAAAACCCAAAACATCCATGTGTTTTCAACACCGTTCTCATTACAAATCCAAAACACAGCACTGTAACAGCTTCTTAGAAGAAATTAACTCTACCTTAGCCGAAACCAGAACAGTACCAACCCTTTATTCCATACAATTATACCATGCCAAATTTCACTCCCCAATATCCCATCACCTTCCCTATTTATCTGTTTTGATAGATATACATACAAACATCATTCTCTTAGTCTATGGAATGCCTCTGTCAAATGTTCATAAAATGTGCACACACACACATAGACACACACACAAAAGCATGTTGAATTCATTTACTCCATTACTTTGGCCTTCATCCTTGATAACAATACTTCAAGCAGGAAAGATGGTGTGAGGTGTTGGATTGTTGCATGCTGCACATTTGAGCCAGTTCTGACTCCAGCACTGCTGCGCTTCTTCAGTTTTATCAAAGTTCATTCTTCATTGGTGTGAGCATGACAATTAGAGGGAAGTCAGGCTCAGATTTTTAGAATGCTTGTGGTTAAGGTTGATGCCATGACATGCTCAGTGAGGTGATGAACACGTAGCCACCATAGAAGTGGTAATATTACCACTGGGTAGTTAGTAACACAACACAGTGTAATTAGTTGTTTATTTTCACCCAAAGACAAATCCCTTTGAGGCACACTGGACTTCTGCATCCTGCCACATCACCCACCAAGAGCACCCAGGCCTTCAAGCAAAAGCAATCCCATGGATGGGTTTGCCTTTGCCTGAGGCAGGAATAACCCAGGGTTTCCCCAGCATGTTTTTAATGCGTACCACAGGAACTTTATCCCCTTCTATGGTATGTAAAGGTTTTGATTGGGCAGGGCCATCCCAATTGTACCCCAATGTTTGAACCTCCCACCACTCATTGCTGTCAGTGTAGTCTTTAACAGTCCATTACATCGTTGGATCTTTCCAGAGGCTGGTGTACAACAGGGAATGTGATACGACCACTTAATGTCATGTTCTGTGGCCCAAGTGTCTTTAAGGTTGTCTCAGAAATTAGTTCTGTTGACTGGTTCAGTTCTTTCTGGAGTACCGTGTCACTGCAAGACTTGCTTCTCAAGGCCCAGGATAGTGTTCCAGGTGGCAGCATGGGGCACAGGGTGTGTTTGCAGCCCTCCTGTGGCTGCTTCCGTCATGGGTTTGGGTGAGTGGGGTACAAACAATCTGCCAGGCCTCCCCGTACTTAAATTTCAGCCATCGTCTGCCACACCAAAGAGGCTTTAACCACTTTGGCTGCGTTATTGCAGCACAGTTTCACATTCATGGATAGCCTGAATTTGGCATATGTACCAGTAGGGAACCAAACAGCTCTAAGTATCTGGAGCTGCTGGGCTGAGGGGAGCAGTTTGTCCCCATTAGAGCAGCTCTAGGTAAACATCCTGTTTGCAACGCTGACACGAGCACCCACAAACACCGTGGCTGGTGGGGAGCAGGCATTGAACCAGGCCCTCACCTCCCCCTGACACCATGCCTCTACCTCCTGCATGGGGGAACAGGCAGCCATAAGCCGTCCCAGAGCCAGAGAATTATTTGAAAGCACCCTTGTGATTGCTCTGTGTCTGCTTTACCAGCAGCTAAAGAGCACCCTGAATGCTGCTTAGCATTCTGTGCATGGAGGTGGGTTACTGCTTTTGAAGATGGAGGTACCCAATGCTCAGAAAAAAAGTGTTTGCAAATATTGGACATTTTTCTTTGCTGAACTACTTTTTCTTTTTCAGCAAAAAAAACTCACTAAGAAATTAGAACTATTAGAAAGAGAATCAGAAATCACAGGGAGAAATGCAGTATCAGTCTCATGCAGAAGTGGAAATATTTTAAACAGCTTTCTTTATTTGTTTTTATGTAGCATTAATACATGGGTAAAAATCATAGTCAATTTGCCAGAAAATCGTAATGTTTGCCTCATAATTTATTCGTAGTCTTGTGATTAATAGGTTTGTGTGGTTGACCTGCATTATCTGTTTTTCTTTAAAAAAACCATCAACAAAAACTAATCAATATAGAGTGACTATTTTTGTGAAAGACAAAGTTGTGCTGCTGAATCTTTCTAATGCCACTCTGACTATACTGAAACTCATGAAATTTAAAAAGGTCAAACCTTAAAAAAAAGGTTGCAGAAATATTGAACAAATTGGTAGAAAATACATAATGTAATTAGCAGGTATATAAATATATGTGATATTATGAAGAAAAATTGATATAACTTTCATAGAAAAAAAAATCTCACAGCTCAATGGAGTTTTTTGGGAGGAGGGGGAAGTCCCCAGTGAAGTCTCAGAAATCTGCCCCTAGAATTGTGTTGCTTGTCATAGAAGTTATCTGAGAAAAGAAGCATAGTCTGAGGTAAGAGAATTTCCTGGTGGCAAGTTCCTCTAGGTAGCAAAAATTAAAGTCAGCCAGAAAAAAAAAGATTTCATGCTATGAATTATTCAGTTAAAATGGCAGAAAAAAATCAGTGTTGTCAAAAGAATCCTAGCATTGTGTGCAGAAAGAGAAGTGCTGAAGAGAGAAGTCTTATTATTTGGGCAGAAGAGATCCCTGAGTTATGACACACAGTTTTATAAAGGGCAAGAAAGCTGAATAAATGGTACACAGTGAATGATTAAATAGCCAGGGACTCTTCAGAGTGGAACAAAAGAAGCAGATGGGAGAATTGATAAGGAGTCTTAAAAACGTGAGCGGTGTAGAGAGAGGAGCTAAAGAGTCATTATTCCCTCCTTCACCAAGCTGAAGAACTGGAGGAAACTAAGAGAAATGGGCAGGCGAAAAGCCCAAAACAAATTAAAAGAGGTGCTTTTTCGCCAGACGTGTAATTCAGCTCTAGAACACTGCAGGACTTGGTGGGTGCCAGAGGCTTTTGGGGGCTAACACAGCTACTGGACAAACCAATGGAAGAAAAATGTATCAAAGTCTGTAAACCAGGAAGACGCCACATCTGTCTCAGGATGTTACTGAACTGCAGACAGCTGCAAACTGGAACAGGTACTGTGTCACCATATACTTGTCCTGATCATGTAGCCTTCTGCAGGCAACTGGTGCTGGGCTGAACAGGTCTGCTGTGACCCAGACTGGCCATTTTGGAGGTGGGGCTGGAATCCATCAGGAAACTGAAACAGTGAAAAAGACATGGAGGTATTTGCATTGAAACAAAACCAGAAACTGTCCTCATGTGACAAACTAAACAGCAATGAAAAAAGTTTATCTGTCACTAGAATAGTGAGCAGTAGCAAATGGTTCCAACTGTGTCCAGGCAAAATAAACACGTTTTTTTTTTCTTGCAAGTGGGAAAAGGAGAGATACACCAGGAGTGTGAGAAACAGGGTGAAAGGATTCAACATGAAAGCTTGGCTAAGCTTTATCCAAACAAATATATACTCCTATCGCCCCAGCCATTCAGTTGATGGGGTTTGGACCCGCAGTTCCCAGATCTGCCATTCTGATGATATGCTCCTTTAAAAGACAGATTGTTATCCTGACAAATTCTTGGGAATAACCTTTATTAGGATATGAATGGATAAGCAAATTATGACAGACATGCACATATGGCAACAAGGTCACTTTCAGGGGCCTCTGCATGCTTTTGTGAATTCCCTCTTTTGTATTGTTTGCTCTTTATAAAATATCTACCTGTTCTAAATTCAAAAGTACAACCTTAATTTTTCAAGAAAAGCACTGCAAAAATTCAGAAATGGTGCCTAACAAGTGAAAATGAAAATCTATTAGGACTTTTCCTATGAACCAGAAATAAAAAGAAGTTTTAAAAAAATAACACTTTTTTCTATGAATTAGGCAATTTCATAGAGTTGATTGGGAAAAGATAAGTATAAAGCATGTATGTTATTTAGAAGTGCAGATACGGTTTTTGCAGTGGATTAGGACAATATTTGCATGGGTTGTAGATTCAGCTAAAGACAATGGTGGGCCTAATAAGGACATGTGAAAACTGCAGCCTGACATGCTTTCAATGAGGTTTCATCTCAGTTTCACCTCTTGAACTGACTCACTTCAAGAACACATCCTTTGCCTGACTGCTTCCTGCAGAACAGGTGTGAGTCTTTAGACACATGACAATGTGTAACTGTAAGAGACTGTGATCTGGTGTAATTCACACATTTGCGAGCCGTGAGAAGGTGCAAATTGAGACTCAAAGTCCTGTACATACGTTTTTAAACCATTTGCATTTCTCATTAGGTTTCTCTCATTCTTTGTAGTGGGAACTACTCTAGCTTCAATCATTTCTGCATAAATCAAGTTTTCTTACATCATCCAAACTCACTGCACTAAAGGCAGTTTAATTCAACATGCCTTGCAACTAGTGATTTACCTCAGCTGGTTTTGAGTAAACTTTAAACTGGATTAGTTCCTTCTAAATGGAAAAGCCAAGGCTCGTCAAAGTAGACTCACTGATTCAAAACTGATAATGAAAATAATTTTTAATTCTTTTATCTAGATTAGACATGGAACAAATTTAAGGGTCATACAATGTGTTTCCACCAGGCTGTCTGGCTACATCCTCTTCTGTTCTGGAAATGGGCCCTAGAACCATCAGTAAAACATCCTGATGTCAGAGTGTGCTGACCAGGAGTAACTGCAATGAAAAATCAAGCATCACTGGAAATCAAGTCCTGCTTGCAGTATGCAAACCTAAATGAGGATTCTAAACAACTAGGCACACTTTCCACAACTCCTGCGCTTTAAGCCACTTTTGGAAGCATTTAATTTCACCCTTGTTTTCTACCTACTAGACAATGCTTTTCTTTTGTCTCTGGTCTTTCACTATAGTAAAACATGAAGAACCCAAACATGAAGAGTGTTCAGCCTGTACTTCTTTGTCCTTGAATTCATTCAACAGCTAACTCCTCCAACATTGATCTGGAAGTGAGTGGATACTCACAGACTGTTTCTCCTCACGATAAAGACAGACTCACACCCAGACTAGTATGGTTTTTTAATGAATCAGTTAGACCACTCCTTGATTCCCTAAGTGCAAAACTCTTTTTCTATTTTATTCACTCTTTTGATTTTTTAAAGTAGTATAGGAATAAAGGAGTAGTGTTCTTCCTTGGGAGAACAGACCGTTATTCATTCCTTGCTGAAAGGCTGCTCATCTCAGCTGACAAAAAATGCCCTTTCCACAAACCTCTCTGATTTAAGATCATGGACTCAAGACAGCTCACATACTACATTAATTACTCCACAGTTTTAAATACTGTTTTTATTATATCATTAAAACACAGGTAAATTTTCCTAGATGGGTACATACTCATTGGAAAGGAGAGAAAATAAGACTGTAGCTAACAAAATCTAGACCTTACATTACCTCTGCAAGGCTTTCAGCTGAAACTTTTATGATCAGAGTAGATGGAGCTTTATGAAAAATGTCTAGTGGGTACTTAAGAAAGTTCCAGGAATGGACAGTGGTTCACTGAACACTAAAATTTTGGAACCATTGACCTCAATCCACTCTCTGTGAACATTAATGCCACACACTGAAGAATCTGAGTGCCAGTGTGATCTATGCAGGTCTCAGTGCTGGGAGCTTGTTCTATTGTTCAGGGGAACAGTAGGGAAATACCGCTTGTATTCTTGCTCCTTGCTTGTTTTCCATCTTATTATCTTCTCCATCTGTGCAGAAGAGAAAGAGTTAGAGTAGAAACCCAGGAAGAATTCTGCTGAATAACTTCAGAGATTTCAAGTGCGATTCAAGTACTGTTAATAGGATAGAGGGAGCCATCAGTGAACCAATGATGATAAGAAGAACCAGACTTCATTTGAAGTTATTCTGGCATGAACTGGTGTCATTCTACTGACTTTCATGGAGGTGCTGAAAATTTATATTGATGTAAATGAATTCAGAATGCTTAGTACTTTACTAAAAACTTTGATTTGAAATTGAAGAGCAGGCGAAGTGTTGTATCTGAGCAGGATCTTTAATTATCGTAACTTTTAAAAAATCTGCATGGCTGAAAGACAGGTTGTACTTCGAAGCATTCAACCGAGAAAAACATTATCGTTCTAATAAAATCTTTAATTGCCCCTATTTATCTCTCTCAACAGTATTTTTAGTCCAAACAGTTTATAATCTTTTTTTTTCAGCACACACAATAACTGCTCAGTACACTTCAACTTAGGCTGTGGCATACTTCCCTTCAAAAGATTTCAGTAAATGCCTTATGAAGATTCACTCAGATATTTGTATGTGATGGCCAATTCTCTTCTGAAAACTCTTATTTTCAGTAAAATTTATGTTACCAATCTGAAATGCTCATATTCTCTGCACCGTAAAATCTAATATTGCAAGGGTGAGTTGATGTGCTGCTGGCCATTGACTTATTTTCATTGCTGCTGTTACAGTTTAGCTGTACAATCACACAAGGCTATGTACAGCCTGCTTAGCTTCACTGGTCTCCTTGAGAAACCATAGATAATGTGCAAATGTCAAGCACTGTGTTTGCTCTGTCCTACATCTGCTGCTGAGGAAAACTGGGCAGCAAAGAGCCTTGGAGGTATTGGCAGGCAGGAATTTCACAGGAAAGGCCAATAGAAAACTCTGACTCCAGGATGCTGTTGGCAGTGAGAAGGGACACACACATGCATTCATCCTTTGGCAACTGTAAGATCTGAAAGATAAAGAGGTGGTATCTCCTCCTTTCAGTAAACAGGAAGTCCTGGCTCCGAGGTAAAAGAGACTTCTCTTTCTTCTTGGCTGCAGGAAGTAGAGAAGATTTGTGTGAGCATTATCTGGGCAAGGATGTCCTGAGCCTGGGTTTGGGAATCTTGACTCACTTTCGTCTCCAGCAGCTGCAGTGCCAGATGGTATGGGCTGGACAGAATCCTACCACGTTCTTCAGGATTTTAAAATAAACTGGCTAGAAAGTAGGATTTAGTCTGCATGAATTAAACTCTAAACTCCATCTAAACTCCAGGGCATTGACTGAACCACTTTTCCCTAAGTCCTCTGTGGCCACTAAAGAGGCCTGGGTGCCTTTGAAAGCCACTTGTCTCTCTGAGCTTCTCGAGGGTGGGCAGCTGAGCAGGGACATGGGGTGTCACTGGGGCTCCCATACCTGCAGCTCTGTGACTGTGCCATGTAACCTGGCTTAGCAGCAAGGCAGTGTCAGGCTCCTTGCCCTTCCTGGTTTATTGAAATATTGGTAGCACTTGCCTAGGACTGCTTTTCTCGAGAGATTTAAGCCATTTTTGAGTGCAGAAATGTTGCCTAAGTGCTAAATTCCCAGAGAAAGGCACTGTCTTGGGGTCTGCATAGCTGGTCCTTGCAGGGAAGTTGCTCTCTTGCCTTGGACTAGAGGTCTGTTTAGCCCAGTACCCATCTGACAGGGATAGGTTGCTCCCTGTCAACAAGGTGAGGACAGACATGAACAACAGCCAAAAGCAGCTGCCAAGGAAAAAAAAATACGAAATGTAGCCATAAGGAGATGCCATGGGAAAGAGCATGAGAAGCAAGGTGTACAGGCAGATTGAAGCTTATATTTGCAAGCCTTAACTGCTGTTACCTCGTGTGTATCTAAACTTACTTTGGCAGGTGGGTCCTGGGATCCTGCTCTTCGAAGTATTCCCAAGATCTAACTCTGTCCATCCGTGTAATCCTTGCAGGCAGCCTGGTTTAAGTTTTACAAAGCCAGTATGTCACCAAGGTAGCCAGCAGGCCCTGGGGCAGATAAGCGAAATGCAATTACACGGTCCTCACCAGAAAAGGCAGCAAAGGTCAGGGAGTAGGAGGCAAATGCACCGGGGAGAGGCATAAGAATGTGAGAAGGATGCACCTGTGCACCCTCTGTATGTACATTTTCCTGATTTCAGGAATCAGGATGGTGATGCCAAACCTAGGCATGCAAGAATATATGAAGCACACTCTTATTAACATCTCCTGTAACATATTACTGTCACTTTCAGAAAATTATTAAGTTCCCTGGCCGTGCAAAGTGAATTCCTGAGGCAGGCGAGGGCAGTGACATGCAGTCGAGGCTCACTATTTATTTATTTGCCTACGCGAACCAGTTCTGACAGGGAGTTGATCGAACACCTTTCAGGGCAACCCTTTCTTCTGGGCATTCCAGCCAAGTGCCAAAGACCAGTTCAGCAGCCGTAAACCTGCTCCAAGAGTTTACTCTGAGCAAATGCCAAAGCAGAGTGCAGAGCCTCCGGAGACCTTCGTGAGGCAACGCAGCGCGTCGGTGACAGCGGCTCGCAGCAGCCCGGCCACAGATACGTGACACGCATGTTGAGGGCGTTTTTAATGTTGACGTTAAAGCCGGGCAGGTGGTGGTGGTGGTTCTGCTGGTGTTGGAGTGAACCGGCTCAGGGTGGGACGTCCCGCCCGCTCGGCTCCCCAGCAGGAGCAGCAGGCCGGCCGCCTGCCCATGTGTCACTCGCCAGGCGCTGTCACGGCCCGACCACGGGAGCAGGGGGAGCCGGCAGCCCCAGGCTCGCCACGGCACTTCCAGGAGGGCACTTCCAGGAGCGCCCTTCCCCCGGCAGCCCGGCCAACCCGGCGGAGCCGCGGCGGCGGGCGCAGGGCGGGAGCGGAGGCGCGGGCGGGAGCGGGGCGGGGCGGGCGCTGTATTGCCGG